>JAIPRK010001424.1:0-66759 GCA_025469195.1 Chaitophorus viminalis
CCAGAAGAAGAATTAAATATATCTTTTACAACAGGTCTTACATCTACTAATTCTAGGTCGGGGAATTGGTCTACCGAAAAATATCTGTTTTATACGTCAAGCCTTTGCGTGGCGTATACGACAAAGTGGCACCCAACGTAATCGTAATTTACGCCCGGGATATTTGATTTTACATTTTACACACCACCGAGTTTTTACATTTTTTTTTGTTCGATTTTTTTTGTGAGGGTTATCACATTTTGGAACTTTCACGATCGGAAGACTTAGTGCATTTGGGTGCACGGACAGTGCTGTTCAAGTGTATAATTTCGTATTTTACACAGTCGAGGTAAATATCGAGATGTAGTTTTATGTATGAGATAGATATTTTATGAATAGTGTTTATTTTAAACATTGTTTTAAAATTTTCTTTCCATTCTAATAATTTACGATAAGTGCCTCGTTAATAGGCAAAGATGGGAAGTAATCTTTTTTTTCATTTTTTCTTTTAAAATTATGAGATGTTACTTTTCCATCTGGATCAACATCTGCTGTTAATGGAAACATTTGGAGATTTTTTTTTTCTACGTGTGATATCCAAATTATCATTTAATATTGAAAGGACAAAAATGTATAATACACAGAACTGTGATATATATATATACTATATGACTATCAAGAGGTAATAATATTAATACCTATATAATTAGGGCTCGGATTTAAATGCCCTAAAAATATCAAACAATACATTATTTATTAAATAATCTCAAAGTACTTGAAACATATTTGTAGCTTGGAAAGCATCGCGTAAGATATCCGAAAAAAAATAACTAATAATAATGTGCCGCGATGGGAAAAAGTTTGGGAACCAGGGGCGGATAGGCATGATCTGACCGGCCCGCAAGAAATAGAATTTAGATCATATTATCCACCAAATATTATATACCACATGATTATATTATCCAAGATTTAACAAAATGATTTACTCAACTTTGAGGAAACCAATCCAGTACCCCCCCCCCACAATTTTTTGGTAGGAATAACATAAATTTAATATTACACTATTAAAAGTTACTACTACATTTTTTGGTATTGTACTACATCACTGTACTAAAGTGGTAATGTTATATTTTTTAACCGTACCACTTTTACACTATATTATATAAGATTATTTTATAGTACTTATTGCACTAATTATAAATGTATAGCTGTACAAGGTAACTTGACAAATTCACTTATATTATTCTGGTTGTGCTGGTGAAAAAAAGTAACTAACTATTTAAACATGTATATATTTATCAATAAATACAAGTAGGCATGTATAATATTTTTAAACTTTTCATGAATATTGTAAATAAACATGTATGTAATATATAATATTAATATTAATTTTGTTATTATACGATAAAAATAATGTATTATAAGATTAATAATGTCTTGAGTAGTTTATTTTGAGATGCAAATTTTTTCTGTGGATATAATCATAAGTTGTTCCAAGTGTGAAGATGATAGTGTACTACGCAATCTGTTTTTGATGTATTTGAGCTTAGAAAGTGATCGTTCCCAAGAAACTTGTGATATAGATAAAGTAAGTAAGTAAATAATTATTATGACATCGCAGAGCTTGCGCTAATGTGCTGTTCTAAATTTAAATGTGTAGTTCTTATTTAAATGTTGTGCAGTTCATAAAAATATTACGATTTGAAATTTTAATAATTAATTTTATATTATGTCTATGAGCTTGTAACCATTTGACATTTTGATTTCTGAAATTATTAGAAATTATGATTAAAACATTGTTATAGTAAATACCTATTTATTTATGATTATCAAAAGATTAAAACTACGGGCATACAACGGTTCTAAAACTGTGGTGATAGTGGTGATACTGATGAAGAGGTTGTCATAAAAAATAAAATCATTTTTAAATTTGATTAAAGGAATTTGTTATTTTAATTGTTAATATTCATATATTATGACGTATAATATAATATTATTTAATATGTATGATAGTATGTATGGTGCTTCAATGTTCCTAGGATATTTCCTTGATCTTGCACTATCCATTCATTTGTTGTTAATGATATTATGACGTGTATAGCTACGCGTCGAACGACGGACACTCGGATTGCTGATAACTAGTGATGTACTCGTAATTTTTTTCTATGGTAAACGCTCAGCACATAGACGTATATTGAAGGGTGAGGAGGGGGAGCTTAATCCTTTCTCTCAAAAAAAATGTCTAACCAAATTTAAAATTTACTTATGGTGGGTCGTGGGGTATACAACCGCGTCTTTATATTTAAATTGATTTATCTACCCCTCCCTAAAAAAAGGTTTTAAGACATATTAATGTCATGCGGTGGGGAACCGGTCCGCCGTCTGAGGTACTAATATTATACTTCTTATGATATCTGTACAACGAAAAACTAACCGCCGACATCGCCTAGCAATTAATAATTTATTTTACTTATGTATTATTACTTATGATTAATTTTGAGGTATACGCGCGTATACTTGCGTATCTCAAGTAATTTTACAGGGCAAACGCTAAATCAGTAAACTGGTGGTAGGGTATACGCCGTATACCCGCGTATACCCTCCAATAACCACTGCTGATAACTATTTGTGTTGTTCAGCAAAGTTTGTCGGACAGAGTTATACACTTAAGAACCGGGCTACCATTGTTCGGATGGTTTGTCAAAACCTTCGATCGACGATCCGAGTATTCCGACGGCAAAGACGCTAATGACAACCATTGAAGCACGCGCAGACCGTAACGATTTGGTCCGTTAAACGGGGCTGCGAAAATGTTGATATATGATTTTGATAAAGTGGAGGCCGGCGACAGTCGTCCCTATGGGTTAGGAGGCGACAACACCACGGCACGCTATTATCGCGGCTGTACATAGTAGATAGATAGTACTATCTACAGCCGTGGTTGTTATCAAAAGTGACATTTTTGATAACTCATTATCACTTTTCCATTATCATTCGAATAATGGCCGATAATAATTGGCCCGTCACCGAATCGCCTCGCGCTGTATTGGCGCCATTCCAAGACCGGCAGTCGTCCAGTTCGAATTTCCGTTGTACGTCTAAACGAGTCGTGCCATGACCGTAATTACGGTCGTGTGGACGTTGCTGTTGGCTACGTCATTTGCCGTGGCGGTGGATGGCCGAAAGCTGAATACCGTGTTCGTAGCCATACTTGTGCGGAACAAGGCGCACACGTTGCCGTACTTCTTCAGTGCCTTTGAGTCTCTCGACTATCCCAAAGATCGGATGCACCTGTGGTGAGTATTTGTCAATTTTCAGAATTGCATCGTGCCGCAAACCTCTTGTACTGGAACTCGTGCTGTAGAATTTCGCATCTATATTTTATATGCTGCTACTAAGTTGGCGCCATGGGTACAATGTAAAAAAGTTTCTGGTTTAATGTGTTACATTTTATTGTATTTACTATTTATTATTCATATTATATTAGTTCCGTTGGTTTCAAGTGTTTCAATATTCACTTATATTAAGCTCACATAATTTTATTAGTATACTCTTCACCTTTTTCGATTAGCTCAAAAAACAAAATTTAAGTGATTGACCGATTTCTTTCATTAAGATTAAGTAGTTGATATTTATTGTATTACATTATTATATATTACAGATTTATTATTTATCCCAAAAACCTCTATTTCCGTTAGTAATTTGTACTTTGATTGTTATTAGTTTTTATAAATCAAATAGAACTGTATAATGAACTAGGTATAATATATTATGTATAACAATAAATAATTTAAAGAAAATCGAAAACTAAAGAAAATCTGGTCTACCTAGTTACCTAACGTACATATATTTTTTTTCTTACAGTGTATCTAGATTTTTATTCATGATTTTTATTGCTAAGCTACTTTGAGGTAAATGCAGAATGAAATTAAAGGTTAAATTATTATTTATTATAAACAAAATGATATAATAGTCACTAGGTAGTTAGTTGATATCATACAATGTGTATTTAATGTTTTAATCAAAAATATATTGTTAGATTAATAACATTGTACTTTGTATAGTTGAAATATAGCTATTATTTTTATTAGGACTCATGTACTCGTGTGCTTATAATTTATGACAATAAATTAATACTTTCCAAAAATTGATATAATTATATAATTGCAATTTTTATTTCTTTATTATTATTAACATAAATCTATTTTATTTTACTGTCTAGGATAAGGAGTGATCATAACATAGACAATTCTTCTCAAATTTTAAATGAATGGTTACAAACATCGGGAACTGTTTATCACTCAGTTGATGTCAAATTTGATGATGAACCAAAAAAATATGAGGACGAAAGTGGTCCTGCTCATTGGCCTCATTCCAGATTTCAGCATATTGTTGAGCTGCGAGAATCTGCTTTGCGTACTGCACGATATAATTGGGCTGATTATATTTGGGTAAATAAATAATAATTATCGATGAATATAAATACCTAGGAACTTAAAATGTCTAATTTATCCAATTATATTGTTTATTGCAGTTTTTGGATTGTGATGCATTTATAATCAACAAGTCTACTTTAAAACATTTAATAGAAAAAAACTATCCTGTTGTTGCTCCAATGTTGAAATCTGATGGTTTATATTCAAATTTTTGGTGTGGTATGACAGAAAATTATTACTACAAGAGAACATCCAATTATGCACCCATAGCTGAGAGGAAAACTAAAGGATGCTTTCAAGTTCCCATGATACACAGCTCAGTTTTAATAGACATTAGATTTCAGATTACTAATTATTTGACATTTAATCATAGTATACTATCCAATTATAAGGGACCTGTAGATGATATTATTATATTTGCTATGTCTGCAAATTTTTCTGGTGAGTTTCAAGTGGTTTTTGTTATATAACATAAAACATTGAATATATATTAAAAAAAGGATAATATTTCAAAAATAGCTGTGTTTTTTTTTATGACCATCAGATCTTAGTATATATTAGGTTACTTTTTTATTTTAATATAGATATTTAAATTATTTATATATGTACAAAAACTGTAGTTATTATTGAGAATACATAGCGATCAAAGAATTGGTTAAATATTATAGGCCCTCATAATGTGATTATTAACCAGGAAATTATTATTTTGGAGAATATACTTTTAACTTATTCTATACATCTAATTAATGTTAATCTATATGTTTCTAAATCTGGGGCATCTATTTACATACATTTTTTTTTAAGATCAATGCATCCACTTATACTATTGACTATAAAATAATCATTTTTATTAAGTTATCTTAATAAATTACCCATATTCTTGGAGATATTTTTTTTTATTCAGTGTAGGAATGTAGTTATTAAGAATGTATGTTTTACAGAAATATATTTTTATAATTTTAACTCTATAAAAAGGAAACCATATTTGAATATATTGTAAAATTAAAAATTGGATTTCTTTAATGAAAATAACAGGATTTATTTATATTAGTATAATTTATAGTTTAAAATTTAATTAATAGTCTCATTAGGAATATATTAACTTCTTTATTTTATATTACTAAGAAAATGTATACTCAATGTTACTTCAATGATAGTATCTATTTTTATTATATTATTTACATTAAATACAATTGTTTTAAACTTTTTTGTAAGGTATTCCTTTATATATTTGCAATGATGAAATGTATGGTTTCATAACTATACCACTTGAAAAGGACAGTTCTCTAGAAATGGACATCAATCAATTGACAAACATAAAATTAGAAATAACTGGTAATGTATAAATGATGAATAATTTTTTCCTTTTTTTTTAATAAAAATGTACTTATATTTTATTTCATTATTTATATTATTTAGTTGATAATGACCCGTTATGGATCTCAAGTAATTTGTCAAATCTTGAATTTCCAAGTGCACCTATAAATAATATGGGTCTAGATAAAGTGTTTGTAATCAACTTAGCTCGAAGAACAGAAAGACGAAGTCGTATGAACTACTGTCTCAATGAACTTGGATTAAATGCAACTTTTATTGAAGCTACTGATGGACGGTTAGTAGATTAATATCAAAATTTTTTATTGATGTTAAAATATTAAAAAGTTGAATGCATAAAACAGATGAAGAATAAGTAATAATGATTATTTGTAAAATATAAACAAGAATGTACATTGAGAATTTTAAAGATAAGTCACTGTGTTAGAGGAATCATCCTTTTTTGAACAATGATTAAATTTTGTCAATTCAAGATCATCATTAGTTGTATTCTGGTTGGCTTCTGTTTTATTTTCATCCTTATTAGGATTGTGGTGTACTGATATCCTACATATTACTGTTCGTCTACTTTTTGCTGATGATCTACTGTATTTAAATTGATCAAATCCAGCCATATCCATTTCATCATTTCTTCCACATATTTTTTGCTTGAGAGTATAGTACATTTTACGTATTGCTACCTAATAAAAGTAAAATGTAAATTTTAGACAAATTGAATTGGTGTTTAATTGTTAAATAATACAAAAAAAATTCATAAATTTTTAAATAACAAGTGATTGAATAATTCCTGAAATAATTATTAATTTTAATGAATGGTATAAAATAATATAGAAAATGTGTACCTGAATTTCTTGCATTCTGGCTGCATAAATATATGAGTTAACTGCTGATTTAAGAATTACTAAACAATTAGTTGCAAAGTATGTATAAAATCTTGCAGTAAAGCTGGCCCAATTTGGTTGAATTATACAGTCAGTACATATTAAGTAGTATTGTAAACATGCAGGCATCCATCCAACAACAACACTTCCAACAATTAGTAATGTTGTGTATAATGCCTTTTCATTTTTACTTTGCTGTGATTCTGTTTGTCTACGTACCTGTGGTATTTACAAAAAATTATATTCCTAAATAATGGTATACATTAATTTACTTGGCTGTACTTGATTTGATTGATTGAAATGTAAACTTCCACTTTGCTTATACAATGAACGAGTAGCTTGATGTTTTTTTACTATTATAAATATGTGGTAGTATATTATTCCCATAATAGTTAGAGCACCAAAAAGTACTATAGAAAATGTACTTCTGAATTTGGATTCCATTAAAAAACTGAAAAAAATTGTATAATAATAATGCTTTTTTTAACAAATAGAAAAATAAAAAAAATACAGTACTCATATAGTTTGCATTGTGGTGATTGAAATGCTTGACAAGGTATCATATTGAAATAAGCAAATAAAATTGACGGAGGTAGAGTCCATAAAAAGAACATAAATATTGTAACAGTTCCGTGTGTGACAGTTGCGGGATAATGTAGTGGTCGTAAAATGCCAATATAATGGTTAAATGCTAACATTATAAGGTGCCCTGCTGTGGTGACAATAGCCCCTAATCGCAATGCTTCTAGACCTAAGCTCATGCAGTTGTTAATCAAATAAACTTGAAAACCTTCAGGTAGAAGACTGTTTAAGGTGACACTAAGACCAAGTAAAAATGAAGTGTACAGATCCGTACCAGATAGACTTAAACTAATATATAATGTTGGTGATAAGGGTCTTCGTATCCATATAACCGATAATAATAAAATTAGGTTAAATATTATGGAAAATATACAAAGTAATATAAGGACTGGCGTAAAAGTTATATAAAGGAAATGTGAATGCTGTGAGTCCACGGTGTCATTTTCCCATCTATTGTTTGGCACCGGTTTGGTATAGTTACATTCGTCATAAATTTCATTGTCTGTTACCATGGCGTATGTAGAAGTAAGCAAAATTAATATTTACAAATCTTCCATTAAATCCTGCAAACAAGGTAGTAGTATAATAATTGATAAACAAGTATTTACGCAATAATTTGTATATAAATGTATTATTCTATTAAAAAGTATATTTCTAAGACAAAACTTAGTATCATATTGAATATTAATTCAATATGTACATATATATATATATATATAATATACCTAAAATGTATGCGCTTGACTAAATTAAAAACAAGATGGAAAACTTTATTTTATGTCTTTATTGGAGGTTTCTAATCTGAGTTACTTCTAAGTCTACTTCTAGTTTAAAATAGATTATTATAATAATTTGTATTATAATGATAGATCTTGTTAATAAAATAAAAGGTATGTACAATAATAATTTTCTCATTATTTTTCTTGAAAGGTTATGTTAAATGTGTATATCTATTGATACATTTTTTAACATTTTGAAAGTATTATTTATAAGGTATATTAATTTCCTTAGATTTTTATAAAAAAAATTGTATTTATACATGTGACAAATAACAATTACAAGTATTTTTTAATGAAAAAAATTCTATGATTTTTTTTTAATGTCTACTTATTTTTGGCAAAACATTTTTATGTTATCATAAACATTAATTATTATTTTGGTCTTGTCAACTTTTTTGAATGTGGTATATAAGTATTAAGCATTTAATTTCAGTGTTATTGTGCTTTGTAAAACGGAAACCAGCTTATAGCTTAGTCTATTGTTAAACTACATTTTATAATTTTATATGTCCAATAGTTGATTAAATGAGCTTATTAAGAACCTACTGAGGTACTTTACATTTATTATTTATTGGAAGTTTTTTTGAAAACATTTTTAAATTTACTGTAAAATTTTATTCTTCTATCCATTTTGCAACTAAGACTGAAATGTGTGATGTATGTAGTGTTGAGCAAAATTTTATCTAGATAATTATTTGACTAAATATATATTCAACTAAATTTTAAACATAGATTTTCGAATAATTATTACCAAAATAAAATACACGAAAATTATTTGAAATTTAGTCAAATAAAAATGTATTCAAATAATTATAAAAAAAGTTATTTGAATTATTTGAATGATGTTTTCAAATTAGTCGAATACATTTTTATTTGAATGATTTAAAAAAAAATCATTTGAATAATAATTTATTTGAATAAAATATTATTTAAATAATCATTTAGATAAAATTCCATTCAAATAATGCCCTACTCTGGATATATGTTTCATTGTACATGGAAAATAAGATGTGAACTAAGGATAAGTTACATAATATTTCATACCTTTGTAACATTTTATTGTTAAATTGGTTTCAAAAAGTTGACTTTAATCTTTATCGTGATAATTGAAATTTTTTATTTGACCACCCTAGATGTATTGTAAAAAATAGGTGTCAGTAGTATTTCAGTAGACAGGATACATTATTACAATAAAAAATATTAGTTTAAATAAACATAGGTAAATTAATTTATTTATATCTCTTTCACAAATTTAAACTAAATATAACTCATATTTAACCAATAATTGTTTTAAATCACACATAAAAAGTTTATTATGTAAATGTTTTATTTTAGACTTAAGCAATGTATAATTTAAATTGTTGTTTTATTATAATTTTGTATTAAATATTTTAATTGAGTTTGAAAAGGTAAATTAAATTATATTTTAATAAAGTTAAAATTTTCTGAATCTAAATTTTTTTCATAAATGAAGTATTTTATTTATATTTAATTTATTTTTACTTATTTTTATTTCGTTTATATATATATGTATATATGAATGTTGATCATTATAATATACAAATAATATATATGTAACATAAATAAAATTTATTTTTACTGTGGTATTAAAAACAAATACTTAGTAAACATTACATTTAGAAGGTATGCTGGTAATTATTAATGTCTTATTAAGTGAGACCATCAGACTAATAATAGTATACTACGATTAAAGATATAACAAGGTTCATCTTTAACCGTATTTTAATTTTTTTTGGTATACAAATTAAAAAACATTACCAGTATTTTTTGTTTGTTATTTAATATTGATAAAATCAAAAACCCCAAACCATCATCATATTTTATTTTATTTGACGACAATTATGAAGCTTTCTATTACATTAAAAAAACATAGTGGATACATATACAAAACAAAATGCAAGTATGTATTGTGTTTCTTAGTCAGACTATAGTTTATACTGTTTATAGTTTACAGATATAAAAATTGTTGTTATAGTTACTGGTTATCGGATTTTAATTTGTCGTACTAGCAGGCCCATTGCTACGGGGGGGGGAAAGGGGGCATTCCCCTCTAGATCCGATCGTTGCCTCCCTAACATTTTTTTATCTGAAGATGGCGATTTCCGAATTGATTGATATTGCCCCTCCTTACAACTCGATTTGCCCTTCCTGAATAATTTATCTGGCTACGGGCCTGCGTACAAGCATACAAAATAAACAAAAGTTGTACACGGGTATAAATGTTTAATGATAAAATTTGTTATTCATATTAGAATTTATTGCTTTATTAAGCTATACAATTAATTTTTCATTCAATTCTTTCTGTTAATCGTTCTTTTTACATCAATTATTTAAATGGGATTTTAAAACATTTAAAAATTTAGAATAAACTGTCTTATGTTGGTTTTTTGTATTGAATATAAGTTAGGAATTGTTATTATTTGATGTTCGAAGGTTAAATATTGATAACTGATAACCTGTGTTAATCACTTAGTTCTTAGATAGTTATTGTTCTTGTGGATTTTATATACCCATTGGATATACCATATTTTGATAAAAATGTTAGTAGACACATATTATAGACATAATTTAATTAATATGTAGGTTTTACAATTTTAAACATTTATACACATTTGAACCTATAATATTAAAAAATTATAATAAATTATACTAACTACATCTTTTATTTTATAAATTTTTTTAATGAAAGTCGTTTTGATAAATAATTAAAATATGTATTAGGTTGGAACTAGAAATAATCCGTTTTGTGATCATATATTAATATATTAAAACCTTTTATATTAAGTACTTTAAATTACTCAATAGGGTTTACCAATTAATTTTAAATGGGGTCCGTTTTAAACTCACCAAAGTTCCTGCGGTCAAAAAACTTATAATAACATTTTAGTATTTAACACATATCAATAAATAACCAATTTGACACTTTATTTGTATTAAATGATTTTCATTCATTTGAAATCCTCAAATTTTTTTATGAATTATCACTCTTATAATCATATTGCAAAATACGGAATAGGTATAAAAAAAAAAAAAAAATCCAATTATATTATAAAAATGTAAAAATTATAATCATCCAGCGACAACCAGGGTCATTAATAATGTGGTCCGTATTCTACCAATTGGTGATCAGGAGATTCCTGCGCTATAATTTGTAGTTTTCAGTTCTATAAATCGAAGGAAAATAAATACTTATTCTAAAAGATATCTATCAAGCTTTTGTTAATATACTCTATAATTTTATTAGAGAACTATTATTATATCTTTACAGTTTATCGTACAAACTTTGGTTAGCTTGTTTATTATTAAGTATGATATAATTCATTATAACATTTTTAAATGGCTGTTTGTTATACAAAAAGTTAACCATTCGAAAATATAAAAATTTGTAATTACCATTTAATATCTATTAAACTTGTACTATGAATCTATGATATTGATCAATGGTTAATTTTTAATTATTTCTAACTCATGAGCTTGTCAATAATCGAAGTAATGAATAAACTATAATTATAATCATCATCAAAATTAATTTCAATACAAAATACATTAATACTGTAGTAATATCTATAGAACAAAACAACAACCGTTCTCAAACTATGCGCTATGACACCTATTAAGAGAGATAAACGTAAATGCTACTGTAGTCGTTGCCAGATAAATTGAGACGGCGGCGGCGGCGCTTTTCTGTAAGTGTAGCCCAAACTAGTCGCTGGCAGTGTGGTGCAAAGGTCACACAATTGGCTACGATGCGTGCAGTCACCAGTTCAAACCAGGCTCAGAGCAAAAAAATTTCTGCAGAATTTTCTGTACTCTCTCCCGTTCTGGTTGCCCTACACTGCTAAAAACGGGTTTATTGATGTATTTTCGGTAATAATATTGAAATACGGAGCTGGTTTTCCGTTATCGCGCCGCCGCCGCCGTCTCAATTTATCTGGCAACGACTGTACAGGATTCACAGACCTAATATTGTTAGAATTATTGGGAATAAATATTCTTTAATTATAATGATAAATTACTCGAAATGTCAAATAATGTCTAATCAAATTTAACAAATTAAAAACATAATAAACAATAATTAATTTGTTAATTTGTGGGTATATTAAGTACTAAATTTAAATAATGTGAGAAAGTCGATTTAAAAAAGACTTAACAACAAATTCAAATCAGTTTTCAAAATTCATATTGCATTTGATCGGTACGTTAGTAATAGAAAACGTCTTAATTCCTATCATGGCTGTAGATACCATCTACAGCCGTGATTCCTATGTTACGCGTGTGATAGACAGAGACAGAAGATCATGGCTTACAATCCATTAAATATTAATGTTTATTACAAATGTATAAATATAAATATTTCTTAGAAATTGAAACATACTAATTTAATAATCATTCGAAATAGTAATTTACATTAATATAACGTTTAGAATAAAAGTTATTGATTGTAGTTTTATCTAATTTCCGGTCTTGAACGACATATTTTTAAAATTAAAGATTATAATAGTTATTTGAAACCCAAACAATGTAACAATGAGTGAAGTAATTTAAAATAAATTAGTATTTTACAATATGAACAGTTTTATTAATTTGTATTTTTTTTTTTTTTAAGTTTAAAGTAATGTTACGCACCCTGAACCGAATTAATTTCTTTTTTTTTTTTGGTTCAACTTTCATTATTTTATAATAATGATAATAAATTATAAATTTATGTATAAAAAAATATATGCACATCAATATAAAGTATAATATTCTTAGAATATTTTAACTAAATTGTATATAAACATTATCATGTAAAAATCCAAGTTTTTGAACCGATTTTGGATTCAATTTCTTAAATAATAGTATATAACTAAAGAACAATTTCTCAATTCTATGTCAACATAATATCTAAAAAATATATAAACAATCTGACTCAACTTTTATTTCAACCTTCTATATTTGAAATATAAATGTAAAAATATAAGTTTTCTTTTATATTATAATAGCAATTATTTCCAAAATTTGCAAAATAGTAAAATGATGTACAGTAATACAATATTAATCTTATATCGTGGTATCCGTGGAGTACAGATGTCTATGTATTAAATTTAAAGTGTCTTTCATAATTTCAAACTAGCTTTTTAAGATATTCTTTTCTAAACATATTTATTTTGAAGAATTCTAATATAGTATAATATTACTGTTAATATTAATAATGTTAATATTACAAAGTTTGTTTAGTTGATTGTCAGTAAATTAGTAATGAAAAAAACACTAAATAATTGTCAGGAATTTGTAGTGTAACATACGTAGTTATAATATATTTTAAATGGTAGGAGTAAGATTATTTTTGATACCTACATGAACACAAAAATTAAGCATTTTTCTTTGTATAATTTTAACATTATATCAATGAATAATAAAGTTTCAGAGGTATATTTGGATAATTGGGTGTAACATGGAATAGTAGAATCTGTATGATATTTTACTTAGCCAGTTCAAGTAGTCTTATATTTTGTATTTTTGTATGGGTTTGTTTTATATTATATTGTACTTGGTGTTTTTATCTTTAAATATTGTGTTATTATATGTTTTTGGTATAACAAATACCAATACGTGGGATGATGATAGTTATGTCCGATATCCGTGTAATATTAATATTAATTTTACATTGGAAGAGTTGGCCTACCAATATATAGTACAATTTAAAATATTTTAAATTCTGAGAAAAGTGTAAGTGATTTGATATTTTAAACTTAAAATAAATT
Source organism: Chaitophorus viminalis (assembly GCA_025469195.1). Lineage (NCBI taxonomy): Eukaryota > Metazoa > Arthropoda > Insecta > Hemiptera > Aphididae > Chaitophorus > Chaitophorus viminalis. The sequence continues at coordinate 13,758 of JAIPRK010001424.1, forward strand.
TATGGTATAGTAAATTTATATTAATATCTGGATTTTTTCTTTTATTGACCGAATTTATGAATAAGGCATTATGCAGTATGCATGTAATTTTTCAGAGAAACTACAGGGGTATCCAGGTAAAATATATATTCTTCTGTAATTCAAATATTTCATTTGGTCATTACTTATGTACATACTATTTATTAAATTTTTTTCTAAAATAGGTTTATACCAGAAAATTTTTATAACATTTTGATATTCTGATTTTATATTTGTTAAAAAAAAACAAATGAAGTTAGGCATATTTTCTCAATTCTGCAGTGTTTAAAAATGTATAAAAAAAATGTTTTAGATCCTTTAAAATGTTTTTATATTTATAATAAAAAGAGTTTTAACCACTTTGTAATATCATTTGTTTTTTATGAGTAAATATAATTATTACGATTGTCCAGTGATTTAAAGTTTTGTGAAAAATATCATAACTGAACTTAATACAGCCTATAATTAATTGTTTTCAGTCATGGGTACCCTTGGTTCCCATCTATTTCTTTACTATATTTTTATTTTACTATAAAATTGACTTATGTTTTTGTAAGACTGTGTATGTTTTAGTAATGATGGTTATCTTTGTGTATCGTGTCAAATAAATACAGTTTATGTTATTGAACATTTTGCGTAGAGCTTTTGTAGAAAATAATGGGCTTGGTAAAATCTAAATTTCCCTCGATTTGGCTTCAAGCCATTGAATATACGCAGAAATCTGTACGACTGTATAGTTGAAACATCGAGGGAAAGGTAATAAATAATGATAAATTATGATCTTTTGGTTTTAAAATGTTGCCATTAATCTATTCGAATTATCTAAGTATAGATTATAGCTGTAAATAATACATATTATATTGAACTAGCTCATAACTATATTAATATTATTATGAGGTACATGAATAATTCAAATAAATCAGCTAAAAACCTAAAAAATATTAGGTAATGATACATAATTGGTATATTGTCATTCACACCTATTTATTATAAAATATATCAATTTAAATTTTGAATTTTTCGCGCACAATATATTTTTTTATAAAAATTCAACTTACTTACCCTTCTTTGTTTAGAATTATATGTATATAACATGAAACATTTAAAATGTTCAACTTTTAAAATGTGGAGTTCATATTCATATTCATATTCATATTCATCTTTTTATGTTATAAAATAGGGCATCACTGTGTAGAGTTTGTCAAAATTTAGGTTTTTAAATCATTGGTTAGAGTATTCCATGCGTTTTTTCAGTGGTTCAACCATGTTATTATCCATGAAAGAGTCTGATTAAAAAAAATAAAAAACACTTTCATTATTTGTTTGTACTGAAATAAATTAAATAACTATATTGTTTTAGTTAATATTTTGACAACATACTATATTATAGCATTTCAAGTAAAATTGTTGTATTCTTATTGAAACAACTAGCGTATTTCTATTCGTTTATTATTATAAAAGTGCTAAATAGTAAAATATCATAGAGTGGTATTTAATAATTTATTTTATATAGTCTGTATATACTTGTGTAAATAATATTATTTACACAAAGCAGTAATTATGCAGTCATTAGGTAAAAGGTGTCTTTCGATAAGTATGTCAATGAACGTTTAAAATGTCAAAAATTATAGTTACTTCAAGCCGTGACTACAAGTAAATTAAATGTTTGAGAGCCAAAACGGGGTTTAGGGTTAGTAACGTCTACAGCAGATTAAATTTTTCTGGACAGAGGTCGATTCCATTTAATAATTTGCTTGAATTTGTTTTATAAATAAATCTACGCATAAATTGTAGTAAAGAGTGACGCGTTTTGACGAACATGATATATCCATGAAGGTGACAGCTAGTATTACAAATAAACAATCCTAAATTATTTCCATAGTGGGGCGTTTATATTTGTGTGTAGGTATATGGGATTTATTTTATTTTAATTTCACCATTTTACTTGCATTTATGTTGTATAAATAAACGTTAATTTGACGGGTGGATACATATGTCGTGTTTATGTATATTGTAGAGGTTATTCAAAAAGTATGGCAGGTAGGTGAAATCGAATTTGTATTATCGTGGGGCATATTGGCTTTTTCATTTAAACTTTCCGTAGACATAATAACACAATATTGGAACTGGAGGTTTCGTGTTGTTCTTATACGTTTCGCATATTACTCGCAGGCTTGTCAAGAAAATCAAGAAGTCATAATCAGTATACACGAATTAATTATTTCTCTTTGTGTATATTGAATGTATTAGTTTATTTGTACACGCTAATGAAATTAATTACAAATTATCACGATTTACTCGTATATGTGTATTGTTTTTTAGTTTTAAATTTGAAAAGTCGGTATAAAATAGTAGTCTATGCACTCTGAAAGTATTAAAGTATTTTGAAATAAATCGCTAAGATCATATTCTGTAAGGAAATTGGGATTTATGTTAGTTGAAAGTTTTATTTGTAATTTATAACAGAACAGTATGTTATAATAACTTTTGTATTTTGTGGATTTTATGGATACTGAAAAAAATTGCACTAAAACATTATTAAGACTAAGAATATACGAGACATTGGTCGAGAAGACATTTAAGTTTTAACAGTTTATCTAGTTCAGAGGTTGGGAACTTGCGGCTCCTTAACAGGCAATTTGTGATTTTTTGGAAAATGCATCAATGTATCGAGATCCGTTAAACATATGTTTTTAATGCTTATCAATTTCTCAATAAAATATTAATACTACAACTACAATTAAAAAAAAGTTCAAACCTGTGTCATTCTCTGGATATCATGGTTTAGTAACTTTTAATAAAATAGCTCTTTCCTACGAAAAGGTTCCTGACCACTGATTTAGTGAATAGTTGTAATATAAATCATCGAATTGTAATCTATAAGTTTTGGAATTTAATGAAAAGTTTTGTTACATTGGTCTTAGGATTTAAATTTGTATTAAACTGTATTTTATTTATTTCGAAAATTATCTATGGAAAGTATTAACTATTATTACAACAGTGCAAGACAGCGACTCTAAATTTAAGTGGAGATTTTTTATTAAGTTATAAACATTGGTTGTCATAAAATCTTATATTTAACTTAAAATATATAATACGAATGTATTTCAAACACTTTAAGTTGCGTGTCATCGTTAATATAATAGGTTAACTTAATATTTGAATTTACTGTTGATTTATTATTAAAGTCCGAAGTTTTTTTTTTTAAATCGTCTTTTTGGAAAGAGTTTTCTTTTTTTATGGGCGATATTTCATAAATTAGTTTAACATATTTATTCAAAAGATTTACAGTTTAAATGTTAAGAGTTTAAAGTATTTTATATCCTAGATAGTTATTTTTTCTTTTAAAATATGAAATTCTTAACTTAATTGCAAAATCAATTGAAGAAAAAAAAATGTCTCATTTAATATTTTCTGTTTAGCAACAAGTATTCAGGTTTTCTTTTTAATATTGGAATAGGGATTTTCTTAATCTAATGTTAGTAATTTAACCTAAGGTTAAATAATTCTATATTTAGAGCACCCATTATATTAAGTTTTGTTTTGCCACTAGTCATCTTAATATTGACTAAATTTTTAGAAGATATTTTGACTGATATTATTATATGTATAAATATTAGTTTACCATCTTTGATTTTTATGGTAGTACAATATACTATTCAATACATGAATAATATTTATTATCTGGTATCATTTCATAATTTTATATAAAAGTTTCTAACATTTCTGTATATTAATCTAAAAGTTTTTAAATGTTGTTCTTTTTCAATATCTTATTATAAATTGATTTTCTGACAATGTTCTTTTTAAGAATTTAAACAGAAAGTTTCAAAGTTTTCAAAGTTTCATTTGATTGTTCGATTAATTTAAAATTGGACACAGATGGTAAGTACTTAAATCTGTTAATTTTCCTGTTGTTTTGGAGAAAAACTTGTATAGCGTATATACATTTATTTTAAACAAAATTAATTTGATTTTTGTATTGCTGTATTATGTATTACGAAATAATACTTGCGATTTGAATTAGAACAGATTTATGCTATTATGAACTATTGAACTCGGTAAGTCAAGTTCTATCAAAATGTTTTTTTATTCCATATGTGTTTAAAAAACACTTATGGATGTGTTTTGCCTAGTTTTTAACGATTTATTATCGCTTTAAAATTAAAAATTATAATTCTAGACCAGCTACAATTTACAATATTTCTTTTATTATTCTTTCTGTTTTTATTTTCTGTAAAATATAAAATTAATATACACTTAGGTTATGGGTTATATACGTATATTTTAAGTGTATATTAATAAAAATGTTATTAAGCTTAGTACAATTTATATTTAAGAATCGTTATTTATCATTTGGTTATAATTCATTGTATAGTATAAATTGTTGAAAAATAAAACGGTAATTATCTATATATATATAGTTTCATTTATTCAAATATAAGTATTTTAGGTTTCAGTGTTTTATGGTTATTATAAGAATTTAAATTATATATTTTTTTGTTAGTTTAATAATTGTTTTTAAAATATACACCACAAAGCAAGATAAGACGAATCTATAGATGAAATCTATATGATACATCACGTAAAATATTAAATTATTAAATAAACAAATACATTTATCTTTGATGGATATTCTATTTTTACTTCATTTTTTCCATATTTGATTTTTATTTAATGTTGTTTATAGGTAATTCTTTATGGGGTAATAGATTATTTCAAATATTATAATAAGGTAATAATTTTTATTTGTTATTTTTTTTATCTTATCATATTTAACGGGTGATAAGTGTTCTGAAACAAAGTAAAAAATAATTGTACTTATATAGTTATTATAAGTATTTTAATAATTATAGTAGGTAAGTCATCACAAAAAATAATTATAAAAATTTTTTTTTAACAAAAAAAAACAACAAGAAATAAGAACAATTCACTATAATTACTTTAACACGTATATTATATAATTTGTTATAGACATTATAGTTGTGATGTCTTTTTGCCTGTATCATAAAATTTTTTTGAGTCAGTGTCTGCCCTGTATACTATGTACCTACTTTAAATAAGTGCAAATTAAAAGGCAAAACATTTTTAGCGAATTTCATGATTTTTTATTTTGAATCATTACTTATTCTTTATAATTATATGCATACTCATGTACACTGATATATAATATAATTTGTTATAATACAATATAATACATCTGCACTTTTAAAGACATGATTTATCGATAATGGGATATATATTTGGAAAGTGTTGCACATTGAAGACTTCTTTGATGATGCTTGCGTTTGATATTATCACAAAAAAAGTTGGTTTTTATTAATTTACTAAAAGGATATTAATTTTAAAGACTAATTAAGTATTGTATATGATTCTTGCGCACGGAGTATTTATAAAATACTTGGTTCGTCGTGAAACGAAATTCGAACCTCGAGCTCTTATTGTGTTAATACTTAAGCTCTAGCATGTCAAGAATAAAATCTGGAATCACACGTAACATTAGAAAAAAACGAAAAATAATGTAGTAATATCCAGAAAGATAATTTCTTATTTAACTTGTATAATATTTAAAATAAATTCAAAACGTTAAAAATTAAAAAGCGGAGAAGTCAATTTTACAATAAAAAAAAAAAAAGAAATAAATAAATAAATAAAACAAAACAAAAAATTCTGCGACGATGATATTTAAAATCTGACGAATTTTTCTGAAGAAATCAGCTATAGTAAAACTAATTTTACTATGATCTTGGTTTAATTTAAATTTTATTAAAGAACTATCTGCGTTGCATTGTAATTATTTAATTTCGTAGATAAGATAGTATAGCTATAATTTTTTGTCCATTTCCAAAATTAATACATTATTTTTCCAATATATTATAAAAATATTTTCACGTGAATTCAAGAAAGGAGTTGAAATATTTATCTTTTTAGATCCACTTTATAGTACTCACGTTTCGAACACATAGCAGATTCAAAATTCACAGTGTATGTTCTCGCTATACAAAGTGTCATAGTTGTGAAAGTATTCAAGAAAATAGTATACATATAATATATTCATGAAAGTTTTTTTTAAATGTATTATTATATTATATGTTTCAAAAATTTAAAATATTTTCGGATATCATAAATGTAAATATAAAATATAAAGTATCTACATGGTATACTGTAATAATTGTCTTTGTGTGGCATAATGGTGTGGCTGAGCGTTCTGTCGCAGTCACTTTCAGTGCTGTGGTTTATCACCGCCCGGCGCTGCTAGCAGTTGGATGGGCGACCGCACGACTAGCGGCGTTGTCCAAACCTACACATATACTACCCAAGTGCCTCTAATCTAATGAACCTACAAACGAAGAAGGCTAGTTACCGGGTCTTCTCTAAAAAATAAAGCAATAAATCTATTATTATATTTTAGACCTCAGTTATAATTGAACCTATAAGTTCCTATTGTAATCAATAATCATTAGTTGTGTACTGTGTAGTTATACATTTCCCTTCATGTTAGGTGTTTATTTTTTTAAATCACATTACTTTATATCCATGTAAATTCGGGCACGGTTTATCTATTTTTTAATGATTTTGTTCTATTTTCACGCGTGATTTTAAGTCCTGGTCTTAATAGCTGCCGTTCAGTGTATTATTTTGTCATAACAATTTTATGTATATTTAATATATTTATCTGCGTTAAAGCATATTCTAATAATGCTAAATACCTATTTCTGCATATCTGCTTATTGTACCCAAGTGGTATAGATTGTGGATTACATTTATAAATAAAAAAAAACCTATTCCTGCATAATGTGGGTAGGTGTATACAAATTAAGTAAAAAAAATATTTCGTAACAATACCTATTCCATTCCATATATTGTGATTTTTGTATTTGACAAAATTCCCCTCGAGACGTGGGTTAAACATGCCATGGTTTAAAATAGTTGAAGAGATTAAAGTGGTTTATAGGTCGATGGATATATCTACATAAAATTGATAAATCTTTTCATTTTCATTCAACTTTGCCTATATTTGGTGGGCATATATTATATACGGATTATTTTTTTTTTGTTCTCTAATTATATTAAATATTTGCTGTAGTAGCTATAATGTTAATATTGTGTTCGTAGTCTTTATAGTATTCTGAATAGTAGTAGCTTAGCTACGATATCTATATATGACAATACAAAATTCTCTTACATTTTTTTTTTCCTATTGAATAATTTTGGAATCCTATTACTACATATTTAAACTTATTGCTGTTTGAACCATCGTATAGTTACTATTAATTGTTGAATTTAAAATTTGTTATGCCAACTTTTATTTATCATAAAAAGTAAATCAGCGTCAGCGTCTCATGTGCATTGTGCATACATTGTGGTAGTGATGACAACGTTGAACATTAAAAATTTGTAGCTTTGATAATCTTTAATAAATCACTGCTAGACTGATACATATAAGAGCGGTCTTACACAAGTACCATCCCGAATCGATTGATTTTTAGGCATTCATGATTGTGATCAATAAATAAATATTATTACATATTTAGAAATATAAACTCAATAGTTATAATTTATAACGGAGGTCTTCTGGTAGATATGTAAATGTGCTTATTATAAATCATAATGTTAGGCAGTTTTATTGTAAAATATTAAACATATGAATATTTTTTTAAATTAAATTAATATTAGTTTATAAAATGTTTTTATATATAAATTATAATTGTTTTCTTATAATGATATGGGTTACAAATATTTAACAACGTAGACTTGTTTTGTTACTATACTAACTGATTCACCACTGTATCTACAAATGTTTCAATATATAATTAAATTAAAAATTACTGGATGAATTAAATTTTACGGTTTTTACATTTTAAAGTCAACTCTATAGTCGTATAAATAATGGATCACAAAAGCAATTATATTACAGGATATAATTATAAAATATAAAACGCAATAAAGTTTTAGATTGTTGGATTATTGTCAGTTTAATGTAAAAGCTTAATGAATATTACGAATGCTATTAATTACCTAGTTCAAAAGTTCTATTATTATTATTGAGTTATTATTATTATAATTAAATTTATTTTAAAAATCCCAGAATGAAGGGTAAAGTTTAAATATACTTATAATTTATATTTATACTTATTAAAGCTTTAGGCAATAAAATAATTTTCAAGGATTATTATGCACGGGCAAATGATTAAAAAAAAATAAACAAAATAGCACTATAAAATTTTAAATTATCAAAAACTTTCTTAAATACATCTTTATAATATGCGTTTATGTTTTTAATTGAAATTTATACATTTAATGTGAATATGTGATATTTGTTGTATTAAAAATATAATCCTGGTGAGTTTTAAAAACAAAACTTATTTTATAAAATTTTAAATTGATGCCAAATTACAATTTTATTATTCGCTTTAATCGTGTTGTCGATTGGAGGTGACTGGGTCTAATTTGGACGTTGAGGGGGTTTAGCCTCCCTAGTTCCCCTCAAATCGCGCTTATGAACGTATAGTTTTTTACAATAACATAATATGTTTTATTTGATAGTTATTTATTTTATTTACTGTAATGTCTTTAATTTTATTTTTGTAAGCATAAACTGGTTTCGATGTTTGGTTTCAAATAGTATTTGATACACATTTACACATTTATCTGTTTATATTTAAGTTATCTGTAAACAAAATTTATTGATGTAGTGTTATGAGCACATCCAATGAATTTTCTGTTTCAAACGTATACTGTAATATGTGTAACCCCTAAATCTATGAAAATCTCCTTCTTTATGATAGTATTGTTATCATTTGTTTATTATATCATGTGTTTTATATTGTAGTTTATAGAACTAAAAGCAAGTAATTTATGGCAGTTCTATATTTCCTACATCAACACTTTATGTAATTTTGATAAAAGTAGCAAGCCGACAATTTTCATTTCGGTAGATACATTCGCATAACCATTTGTTATTGTGAGTTATCATGTGATAATAATCATAATTAATATGTGTATAGTTAATTATTTTAAATTATTTATTATTGGTTACAATGACAATAGATATTTTTTTTAGGCGCAATTTATGATATTATTTAGAATCTAATAGAGTAAGTAACTATTTATTTTTGTTAGTTTATTTATAGTGATTTTTAAATTATAAATTTGTATCTAGATATAGGAAATAATTTTTCAAATTTTAATACGCCTGGATAGATCAAGGAAAAGATATTTTCAAATTTTACTTTTATCTATTTAAGGAAATTTGCTATATATTATCTTTAGGCTATAGATCATAATGCACCTATAGTTTCAAATAATAAATTCATTCGTATAAATATTGATATTAAATTAGGGTTTATTATGGGATCAGTTCCTGGTGGTTTATTTTATCAGATTATGAATTCAAGTACATTACTAGTACATAGTATTATAAAAGTATGTACAAGTAGTTATAATAGCTCATATTCATTATTATTACTGATTCTTTAAAATAATCTATTGAGTCGAAACAAATATATTTTCTTATTTTTTTTTCGGTTGGTAGATTTTATACCATAAAATGTGTAGATGGTAGGGGTTTTAAATACACGGTACCTTATCGTTTCTCAATATTGAAATTTTACGAAGAAATATCAATGATTAGTGAGTATTCATAATCAATTTAATCCAGGTATATGGCAGGTGGGATTTATTGTTAAATGACAACTACAAATGGGACTTATTTAATTAATATATTTTTTATTCATGCGTAGTATTGAATCGTTCTGGTTTTCACAAAAATGAATAGTTTCCTGGGTATAAATATAAGTTAATGGGATTTGGATCGAAATAGTCCATAGTTAAACATGGTTAGGTAAGGTCTATATTTTTATATAACAATACATAATATGAGTGTGTAATTTAAGTAATGTTATCATATAAATTGAGAATTGTGGAGTACGACATGGTTATTTATTATAAATGTAATATATTATAGTTTTCTATAGGTAAATACCTACTTTACTTTTTAAACTAAAAGTTATTATCTTAAAATATATTTATAATTTCTAGACAGTAAAATAAGTACAATTTATAATTATTATTTAATAATTAAACTTATTATTTATAGTACAAAAATTAAAATATAATATGTAACTACTGTAATAAATAACTACACCCAGACTGAAAATATAACGGGATAAACTAAGAGTATTATTGTATTGTTTTATAAAAGATAATTAAACTTTTGTTTTGCATTTTCATTTATAACTGAAGGTATTAAAATATCTAAAACAATCACATCTGTGAATTTATTATACTCTCGTTTATAATTAGTAAAAATATTTCGCTGTTCAAAAATGATTTTTTTCTAAATTAAATGTTTTATAACAATAGTTAAGCTGAGTATTTATACAACGATATAGTCTACAGCTATAAAAACTATGATCTATATGATCATCATACTATTAATACGTTTGAAGTTTGATTCTATAATTTGGTTTAAATTAATGTAGGTATCGGATACATTAAACTACACAATTTTATTGTTTCTTTGCTACTTATTTTTTAATATCGTTATTTTAACTATGTGTAATTAAAAATGATATTGTAATACATTTTCTAAAATTATAGACCGTGGATTTTTACACTTACTCATGTATATTACAAACGGAAATAATATAGCATTCAATAACCTTTTAAAACTTAAAAATTGATAGTTAATTATATAAATGTATAGTACTGTTTTCGTACTTAATATTTATTTATAATAATAGCCTATTTTTATGCAATATTATTTTTTAAATGTTATTTACTTCAATATCGATGCGGTAAAATTTACTTTTTCAAATTAAAAATCAAAACAAAACCATTGATTCGATTTTATGGAAATTCACTAATTTTCGTTTAAGATTACTACGCACTACGCACCATTTTACTACAATTATTTTAAGTACCAATATTATAAAGACCACCGTACAGTAATTAACCAACTTCTTACAAAGAAGTTACATTTGAAATAAAAATCGACAATCAAATAAAATATGATAATGTTTTACTTATACTGTTCAAGTAATATTAATTTTTTTTACAAAATTTAAGATTTGTTTACATTTTAAATTGGTTTGAATGGTAACTTTTATCCTTTAAAATACTAAAATCCTAAACTAAACCTTAATATATGTTATAAGTAATACAATTCTATAGTTTAAAATGAAAGATTTTATTATAATTTGGGTATGTCAACTATAATACTTTAATTTTGAGAAACTAATAAAATATTAAAAATATCGGTTTTATTTGATATATTTTCCAAACTTTTTCTGCTATTTTATATAAAATTTAAAATGTGTAACTTTTATAAATATCCTAACTAATCTTATAATCTATAAACTTCGTCATATAGTAAATAATTGAATTTTTTATGCTGCAAAATATAGAGATTTAAGTTTTTTCTATCTTTACTTTAGTTTTGCAGTTTAATTCACAAAAAAAAAATTTAGCAATCAAATCCTATTTGTTTTTTTTTTTTTTTTAAATCAAAACTAAAGAAATATTTAGCAATATTTTACTTAGAATAAAAAATAAATCAATAATTTTCTAATCACATTTAAATATACTTAAAACTTATAGTGGTAGATTCACAATATTTTTGAAGGGGTGTTAAAAAGGGAATTTTTTAAGAATTTTGAGAGTATTAGTATGTTAATCGTTTTTACATTATATTTTTAGAGTGTGCTAATTTAAATCCTTCAAGTAAAATAAAGTTAAACATAAATTAAATATGTTTATAAGTCTGAAATTTATTAGTATTAATTGGAATTAATTTCATAAAGAATAATAATACAATCAAAATGTTGAATGCCACTGTTTATTTATTTTTTCTTAACTTATAGGCTTCATTACAGTTCCATGAATGTACATTTTATAAAATAGTTATAAAATAATAATCATCCAACTGATTTATTTGTTTAATTTATTTTAAATAAAATAAAAAAAGTGATACTAAAAAAGCTAAATCTCGATCTAATGTTTTTCTTTTTAATAGTAGAACATAAAAATTGAGAAATCTAATTTTACCTTACATTTAATATTATTAATGTAAAAACTTTTTGAGTCGAATTTGTAGTAAAGCTGATAAGTTGAAAACAATTTAAATTGGTATAAAGGTTTCTTGTAGCTGTTAACAAACTAAATAAATGTTGTTCTTACCTAAACTGTTGTACGATTTGACTACATTTGTCGACGCGGTGTGTTTGCGTACTGCTACGAAATCCCAGCTCCACCACAGTGTTCCATACCGATGCGCCCTCAAAAGCTTGTCATTTTCAGAATGCGTTTTGTTAAAACTCCGAGAAAAAATACGTTGGTGTTAGATTTTATTCCAATAGGTACAGTAAAATTATTTGATTAGTGTTTTTTTATTTAATTTGTGTTATTTTTTAAACTAATTATAGAATTGCTATAAATTGTTATTGATATTCATTGTTAATTTATTATTAATTTTTGGCTAATTAAAATGATTAGTTAGTAATTCATTATTTATTTATGATCTCGAAAGTATTTTAAATTGCATATATATTTTTTTAATCTCTTTTTAAACCGTACCGTTATAGTTTACTAAAATCTAAAATTACTTATGATTTTTAAACGGCAATCGTTTTTTTAATCCTTTTTTAAAATAAACGTGTAAACTGTTTTTCCATAATTAATATTTATGTTCAATCAACGTGGGTAAAATAAATTGTTATAATGTATATTTTATATTTTTCCTTTGCTGATGCGTTTATAAATATTATTAGTAAAATAATAATTCAGTATTGGATACCGATGTGTTATAAAATATTATATAGAAAAAAACTATTCAATATAATAATATAAAGATTATTGTTACTCTGAAAACCATAAAGATATTCAGTTTTTAGTTCTATACTTAAAACCCGAAATAGCCTTTCACCCTCTATATAGTATATTTAAATTTTTCTTTTACAACGCTGTGCCTATACATTTTTGTATTTACCCGAGAACTTATTCGAGTTTTGAATTTTAAGTGGTCATTTATTATTGTGATTTTAAATTATTCAATAGTGCACTTATTTCATTGGGGTCATATCTTATTTATTATAATAATAATTCAATTTAATTTAATTTTATAAAATAATATATATATATATATATATATATTCAATATTTTTATTTCTATTTTTATCAATTTTTATCATTGCATTAAAATTGAATTTAAATAATTTTATAAATCTAGTTATCAAATTGTAATTAAATGAAGTATTGTGATATATATTGCGTATTGAAGTAATTTTTTTATCTGAATCAGACTTCCACGGACAATCAAAAAATCAATAGCCCTCGATCACAATTTTGCGTTAAAAATAACAATTTGTCAATATTAGACATGTTATGAATTTTAATTATTCAGTAATCGATTAATATTAAAACATATTTGACGATTAAAGAATGGCGTTAAGAAGGTTTATACGTTCAAACATTTTCTAATTAAGTATAGTGATGGTGTGAAGGAATATAATTTCTGTCTAAAAAATAATTGAATTACTTATGTAATTAAATTTTTAGTTTTTAATAATTATATTTATTACGTTGTTAAATTATACCTAATACCCGTACATTACAAATAAAATATTATTTAAATATATTAATTATTATTAGAATAATTATCTACGTATATTAAATCGCAGCTGCTGTAATGGTATTAGATCGGAATTACTGTAATACATTATTTGAGGGTTTAAAATCCGTTGAAAATGAATTGTTTGTTTTTTCCCGTTTATTTATTCTCTTTAACAAAAAAAAAACCAACATTGCAATTTTCATGTAGTTTTGAATTTTTACATTTAATGCATTACTCGAAAACAACACTCATTTAGTATGAGTTGCGCTATATGTAATTTGTTTTTAAACTTGGCATCGAAGCCCTAAATCCTTATATGTATATAACGATGATTTATTTCTTCAATATAATTAGTTAATATAGCAAATGTAAAACGTACAATTATTTAGATATGTTAGTTGTGTATATTTCACTAAGGTATGTGGTGGTAATAATAATTGTATAATACTATAATACAGGGTGTTTCAGAATAATTCCATGAATGCAACAAAAAGTTTTAGTCATTAATTTTTTTTCTTAAATATAATATCACACTGCTCTCCAACAAAATTAAAATAATTTTTATATTGACATTTAGAACTCAAATTTAAAAATCTAAAATTTTAATTTACCATTAAAAAAAATAAATCAAAATAGCCATTTTATCTACAGGATTTTTAGAAAAATTATAGTATACCTATATCTATATACAGTTTTATCATATAATTATATAAATTTAATTTTTTAAACTTTCTTAAATTTTGGATTTAATATCTAAAACTATTGTAGAATTATTGTACGATACATCAACATTAGATTAAGTTCTATATAAATTAATGGTGATTTTTACAAACTTAAAACAATCTTAGCAAATTAATGGATAAACCTTTATTACAGTTTTAATTATTAACATTTTTCTAAAAAACCTTTATCACAAAATGGCCATTTTGAATTTTTTTCAGCTGTAGAACAAAATTCGAAATTTGAAAATTTAAGTTACAAAAAAAATATTATTTTTAATGTAATCATTTATAAGAAAAAAGTGAAAAATAATGAATACAGCAAAAGTTACTGCATTTGTTTAATCATTCTCAAATACCCTATATAGGTAGTGTTAATTTATACGTAGGTATGTGTTCAACGGCAATTTGATTTGTTTCCGGTTTGTTTTTAGTTTTAACCATATATCTCTCTTCCCTTTGTGGTATTTCATGCACCGTATCATTTTTCAATTAATTCCATTACATTAGTCGAATATAATGCAATAGATAATATATAACTTATTATTGCGGCTGGTGTTTTTAATTGTGTAATTCACAATTAAGCATTGTTATTACTCATTTGTTTTTTCTTTAGTGTTTGATAAATATCGATGTAATTAGAAAAAAAAATGTATAACATACAATATTAACGTTCTTTGTAAGTCATACTATAAATATTTAAATGTTTAGAAAACATTTTACGGTACGGTCTTAATATTCCATATGATAACTTAAAAAAAATAAAACCGTTTTTATTTTAAGGTTTTGTCGGAAATGCTGTTTTATACAAAAATACAAAAATACGAGCATTACGCATAAAAGTATTTTTTTATTTCGTATAATGTCTGACTGGATGCGTTGTTAATTATTTTAGAATACCATTATTTCCTGATTAAGACCCGAATTGTGTTTTATATAATCATAATGTTACTATTAATATTATATCTTCTTTTTATATTCGTCGTTACGTTTCGTTAGCGCGTACCTACTCTTTTCTTACGTTTTTTAATTTATTTAGGGTGTGAATATGATATATAAATAAACTAAACCGTGAAATAAATAAGTCTAAATATACATGGCTAGGCTTTAAAAAATATATATGATGATATTTTATTAAAAACTATGCCCAGCTAAGACTTTTCCGTGCGAAGCCGGTTAATTCAGCTAGTGTATTATAAATATACAATTGAAATTGTTTAAAATAATACAGTTTCGATTGGGATCAATTTTAAAAAAGAAAAGAAAATTAAACGTATGATGAAAACTCTTCAGAACGTGACTTCTTGACTTATAAATCTTAGTGTGTTTTTGGTGAAATAACACTATTTTATAAATACACAATAAAATACACTCGCTGTCGGCATATATAAATCTACTCCGAGCAACACGTTTGTCTGGTTATAAAAAATAAAAATGGTGACAAATACAATTTTTCTTTTATTATTATAGTATTATTTTGCTATCACGTATTCGTTTCATGTCTTCAAAAGATTTATGATAAATACGCATTTTGGTTTGAAATATTTTTTTCGATAATTTCAACGAAACCAATATTTTTTTTTAAAAATATTTTCGAACTATGGAAATTATTCGGTCGATCATCAAGTGATAAAAAAATCCTAAACAGAAATACCTGAATAGTTAAACAATATCCCACGTTATTATTACTCAAAACTTTTAACTTTTATCTCTCGTATGTTGTAATTAAAAGTACATAATATATCCTGCTTTGATAATTTAAAACATAAAACTATAGTTAAATTAAATTGAAATTCTTGGATATTTTTTAAATTGTACTCGATGATGGTTATATTAATATACAAATACAGTAGACTAGATTAAATATAAGTATTCCTCAGATGTAATATTTACCCATCTAGCAAAAAAGTTATCGGTTCTTGCATGTTTTGTTGGTGTTGGTATTTGCATTTTTGAACTTTTAAAGTTATTTCTATATTTTAAAAACTTATCAAATAAAACTACATTAGTTCATAACAAATTAAGTACTGTAATAGATTTGCATTCACTTATAGATTATTATTTCTAGGAAATTTCCTCGAGATGACTATTGTAAACAAAGATCATCTACTTTTCAAATTGTACACATTGTTATATTAATTAATACGATATACATAATATTATGTTATATCATAATAATATTATGGTTACTATGATATTTTGCCGTGGTCTAAAGGAACCTAAAAACGTCCGACACAATTTATTGTGTTCGTTATTCGTCTTGCGTCTCTCTTGTTAAACTTACAATATACACGTGATGAAGGGACGACTAATTTGCCTGGCGATTTGTTGCCACTAGTTCTGTGTGTATGTATATACGATCGATCTTTCATAGGGTGAATAATGTAATGATTATAGATTTATTGTGAGGATTGTCTCCACCAGTGCCAGCACAAGTTTCAGGGCCGTAATATTTGTTAAAACTTATTACAACTGGTATCTTTAATAATACACAACATGAATTATGCTGAATATAATGTGTGATATTAAAAGGGCTGGTAATATGCCATGGTATTATAATAGTAAACGCGGGACCACCTGGTACCGATAATACGTGTTTAGTGTATAATATTATTATTTTAAATTTTCTAGCTTAATTCCCATGTATAATAACTGTGATATTATAATAGTGTATTAGTGTGAGCTAAGCAAATAACCATTACGTTCATTTCTTTGTCTGATCCAAATAATCGCGTGCGACTTTTTGCGAGAGCTTTTTTACTTTTAGTTTAAGCTTATCAAGTGATATATTGTATATATATATATATATATATATATATATATATATATGTATTATATATGTGCTATACCTATATGTAAATATTTTTTGATGTTTGTCTTTGCCAAAAAGTTTGATAGAAGTGTACATATAAACCTATCTATATTACGGTTGCTTGGATGAATTATCTTAGGGTCAGATCAAATCGGGTCATAACCCAAAGGCACAGAGATTTCTAGATATTCTTTATATTTAGTGTTTTAGGTGTTATTTGCCAAAATAAATTTAGGATAAAATTTTTCTATCTTTCTCTGTTTTCTTAAAAGAAAATAAATATCCAATTATTATATACCACCATCAAAATTATTATTACTTCGTACAAATTTATTATTATTATTTTTTTTTAGGATTCAATTTTTGAATATTACGCAAAATAATATAAGTATAATAATATATAATTATTTTTTTTGGATTTTATTAGCTGCGATTGTAGGTTTATATTTAAGGGCGAACAACAAGAACAAAATAAATTATGATTTTTTTCTCGCAGAAAATTAAAAAAACCATTAGTCACTGTAAAAAATGAGTGTAGGTCATAAATATAAGTAGTTATGTTTTATAAATTGAAATTGGTTTGTAATGTTCTCGTTATAGTAATATAAAATGTTTAATATGTATAGGTACAGCTCGTTTTCCTATTTTTTTTTTTTTTTTTTATTATATATTAAACATCTTATTTTTATTTTTATTTTAACATTATATTCCTAAGGAATCATTAGAGATAATTTAAAAAAATAGATATCATTTTCACCTGAAGGTCAGCTTTTATAATGTATCTATTTAAGTGTTTTTTATTTTTTTTTCATAATCAAGAGAAATTAACTTTACAATTAGTTGTGGCTAAAAAAGTGTTTGATATTGGGATTTATGAAATAAATCCTATTGGATAGTTTGACTATGATCGAATAGGAAATAATTTATATACCTAAAAATGTAGTATATAATACTTAAATTTTACTTTAGGAAGTAAGGAGATTTATTATTATTGCTACGCTATACCGCCTTAAAATTCCTTGCTCGACATGTATAGCCCAATAATAGGCATGCATTCACTGGGTAATGTTGAACACGTCGCAGTCGTATTTCATCTACGTACAGTATAGATAATACCCCCTAATAATATTTCATTCACATATTTCTATTCAGATTGTAGCCCAACTATACACAACACGTTGCTGTTTACAGCGTGACCGTCTATCGTAGGAAACAGTAGTAGAATATAGGGAAATAAATGTATTACTTGTAACGTCAAAAGTAGAAATGTGTTAGAAATGTAGCTCAGGTAAACGGTAGTTGGATTATTTTGCACTATTATAGAATTAGACTCAGTATTGCGATAAGTAATAAATTAAGTAATCAAATAAACAATAGTTATTTTTCATATATCTACGTATATGCGTGATTCACTTGTGTATAGGAAAATTTTAATTTTCACTTAATTATATGTTTTATTGACTAAAAAATTAACAAAAAAATGTTTACACCTTTTTATTAAGATTAAAACTATATAGGAAAAACTTGAGAATTTATTATTTATTGATAAATTATAATATAACTGTAATTTTAATGAAAAAGAGAAAATAAACTGTAGCATTAATTTTGTAATTTTTTTCTTGTATCGTTCAAATATCAAGCTCTAAATATAAATATTTAAGTTAATAACTTTTTCATATACATACTCATACAGCTGTCCAAGATAACTAGAGTATAATATTTTATATAATGTGAAGTAAAAAAAAAAATTAAAAATTACATAGATATTCGCATTGTATTTTATTTTATTTGTATCTTATGTTTTCATAGGATTTTATTTTTATCTATTTATTAATTAACTAATTAAAATCACAATAATAACTTAAACGATTGAACGCACTCGAGAATATAAGTGTAAAACAGTACTTTAGGTTTACAGGATATTTTAAAAATAACACTCAGTAAAAAAAACTCACATATGGCATAGGTATTTGTCGACATAAATTTATTTTTGAGTAAGCGATAACAAAATATTACCCTTGTACACGTCTTTATTTTACCGAGAACTATTGGGTACCTTTCGTTTTGTTGTATGTAACTCAGAATTCTGCGTGATTGATATATGTTAGTAAATCATTTTCAATTGAAAATCTACACCTCTTAACTTTTTATACATAGCTATATTGTTCAGTACATTGTTGACTGTTGTTATTATCGTATTATTAATGAACCAAGTAAACTCAAATGACTAAGAATTACTAAACTTTAGAATATTATATGAATGTTTGAAATATTGTTCTAATTTCAATCACATGTAAAATTTAATTTATAATAATGTATGTTGCTAATATATTAACAAATTATGCAAAATGGATAAACTTAAATTAACAACAAAACAGTAATGACTTAAGAAATAAATGGGTGAAAAAATGGTTAATACTTTTTAGTATTATCAATAGATTTAATTTAATTTTTAATTTAACTCGTCTGTGTACATATGAGTAATTAGTGATTTTTCGGTATTAATTATATATTTGTTGTTAAAGTTGCGAAGTTAATGTCATAATTTTATTATTTGAATAAAGTATGTAAATAAAATAAAAGCGATTATGAATGATAATAATAAATTCTTGTATTGATCAAATGATATCGAGAGAATAGTCACTGAAAGTTAATTTATTGTAATTTACTATGATACATAATTTTTATGTACAGATTTAAAATATATTGGATTGGTTGACAATTCTTGAAGGGAGTTTTTTCCCACTTAGCAAAGTCTGTGACAGAATAAAGCAGTTAATTTGCATGCAAAGATATGTTTAAGATACATATATTCATAAAATACAGAATAATTATAAAATAATAAATGTAACGAAATATAAATAAATATAAACGATTGATCATTACTGAAAAATGAAAGAAAATTATCTTATTAATTTATTATACTTAAATTATTTATTATGTGTGTGAGTATCTGATTATATATAAATATAGGCTTTAGGAAAAAGTCAACATTGTTGATCGCTCTATCACACCTAGAAGTTTTAAGCTTATTTAAATGATGTGCATAGTGCACACACAAGCTTATTATGTAGCTTTATTTTTTACCAATGGCCACTTAAGAACTCTATGAATAATCGCGTTATACGCTCAATAAAAGTGAAACTATTCACCTACGTCATCTTTAAACTTTTTATATATATACTAAGTAAAATAAATTATAAAGTAGTATGTAATGATTTAAGATTATTTTATATTCCAAACTTGAAGATATTATAACTTAACTACAGCATAATCGTGATGTAACTGCAGTACCTAGTGTTGTACAAATTAATATGATTAAATATGAATCTAATATGATATGAACTCGAGTAAATCCCAGCCATAAAACAATAATGTGTTTTAAGGAAAAATTTTCTCTGCATTTTGAAAGGAACCAGAAGACTTAATATTTTTTTCAATCAATAGAGTGTTATAGATTAGGAGTATTATTTGTTAACCTACATGTCTCTAAATTAGATTATACGATTTAACATATTATTATTTAAATATGACTTAATACAGGTCAATTGATCATTTCAATAAACTCTCATAACTCGTGTGGATACAATATACGTATTCTGCAATTGTTAGTCGGTGTTTCCTTCAAATACCACAAAATTTCCATAATAATAAATTGAATAACGAACATCCTATTGATATAAGTAGTATAAAATAAGGTCGAAAATATGCTAGCAAGTTAATTACAATCATTCAATGATATGGACATCGTTGGGAAATATTATATGACAAAATGCATATTATGATGTAGACACATGCAGATTACGTGAAAGACAAACTGTGAGCAAAACTATTTTATAGGCTGCGTCTTGCTTTATGAAGTATAGCAAAATAAAACAATACAATACCGTTAAAGTGTTATTTTTATTACATTTGTATTTTGTTTTCATAGGTACTTTGTATGTTTTTATGTTTTGTTTTTATTCGTTCTTATACTAGGTTAGTGCACTGCCTTCAAAAGTATAAGAATTATTCGCTTATATCAGTCACCCATTCCTTTATATTGTGCTTGTTTTATTGTATTTTTCGTATACTCATATATATGATTTTTAATAATTACGAAGTACAGTTTTATTAATAAATGTTAAATTCAGTGTTATAATCATTTTTTGTGTAATACCATAAATGTTTATTACAAATTCTAAAATTATTGAATATTTAGTTTTTATTTATCTTTTTTCAGTGCTTTGACAGAAAAAGATTTGGAGTTCATGGGCGTTAGGCTTATGCCTGGATACAAAGACCCCTATTATAAACGGTACATTTATTTTATTAATTTATTTAAAAAAATGATTTTCATTTCATTACTATAATTTAGGCCAATTACAAAAGGAGAGATCGGATGTTTTATGAGTCATTACAGAATTTGGGCTAAGGTAATTTTTCTGTTTTTAAATATGTAGTGATGTAGTTAGATAAATTAAATTATTATTTTAAGTTGTACTTAGTTTAATAAATATCAAAAATAATTTATCAATCATTTTATGAAATGCTGCAGGGAAATGAATAATAAATTTAAATTAAAACGTAAAAGTACTTATAATAATGAAAATAATAACTAAAAAGTATTATTGACACTTGTATATTGAAACAAAAGAAACCGTTGTTAATATATAAAATAATTGTAATCGCTCATTAGAAGAAAATTTAATTGAAATAAGAAATCATAACAAATCATAACATCTATTTCTCTTATTTTTATTTTTTTTTTTTGATTTATTTAAGATCCATAGTTTTCTATTCAGCTCGGCAATTATAAAATGATTATCTATGTACATGATTGCTAATATATGTCTGTTTGGTACTTACGCATTCCTAAATTATACATCCGATCGCTATGAAACTTTAGGGAGGTGTTGAGTAGATTTCTACAAAGGTTTCTGCAGGCATACGATATAAGCTTACCCATCGTGCATTGTTACGATCTTAGAAACTTGAAAATCTATTATTCACCACTTCTCTAACAACGATGTGGTTGACATAGTAAATACCATTTTAGATATATTTCGTGTATTCTCTTTGAAATCTAGTAATTGGCTAATGATTTTCATGTGATATTTTTCATCATATAAATTATATTATTTTGGTTAATTAGAATTTAATTTATTAATTTTCTTGGCAAATTTTCGAGCATTGTCAATATTTATGTCCCCTCCCTGATTATAATACAATACAATCAATTACGAATCAAAGCAGTGGATTGTACTTCATAGATTCATCCGTAAAGACAGGCAAAAATATTTCTTATTTCACTCATTTTGGCAAGCATTTGACGAAATTGGAATGAAATTGCACTTGCAGTTGTATCATCTGGAATTGCGGCAACACTTTTGGATGGTGGTCTAATAGCGCATTCAGCACTAACAATTTAAAATTGTCGTTAAATTTGTGAACCTCAAAAATGTTAACTCAAAAATTACAAATAAAGATTTTACAACTATTAAAATATATAAACATAATATGGATGAAAATAAAGTACTTAGTTAAAGTACTATTATTACAAAGACAATTAAGATAAGAATATAAAATAATGAATATAATGTAGTTTACTTGCATATTAAAATGAAATAATAAACAATATTGTAGGGAAGACAGCATACGTCAAAATTATAATTAGCTTTTACTAAAAAAGTCGTTGGAAGTGACAGAAAAAGGACTTATGATTGCCGTGAGCTCTGCAATAAAAGAAGTAAATAGTGTTTTGATGTTCAAAAAAAAGTGATGATGGTTTTGGTTATGGAAAATAGATTGAGCATATGATAGGAATTAAAATTTGAAGTGGACTCTTAGGATACTTACCTTTGGTTTTGGGAGTAAGAATGACACGTTCTCTTCGAGTTTGACTACTGGGAAGTTTATATTTTTTGTAAACTGAACAGCCTTTATAATTGGCTGAGTGACTACCATGGCATAGCACACACTTGGCAGGAGGGTGGGGACATAGTACATACGTCGGATCTATGTTTTTCCCCACATCTGATACATCGTGGAACGTGATTACAGTAACCCCGAGTGTCCATTAGACAGACAGCGTTGGCATCGAGGTGGGATTTTGGGTAGAAAAGGTTTTCGACAACCATTTTGAAATGCATTAGATATTCGATTTTATACGAATCCGAGTTGTTGGTGGATTTTTTAAGGTAAAGAGAGGTAAAGGTGATTTATTGGGAAAGTGCTTAATATTATGCATGTGAGTGACCTGATGTACTGACTCAGAAAAAAAAAAAGTAGAACTTGAAATAGAAGAGCGGAGGTTACCGATTTAAACTTACGAATATTTTTTGTTTCTTATCCTCAACCTTGAATGAAAGCAAATATAGCAATAGATTTATTTTGCAAGGAGTTGAATTTATCTTTATTGTATCACGAATATTGTACAATTAGGCCACCATTATAGGTACGTAACAGCAGATATAATTGCGCATGGAGGACCGATAACAAAACGGGTGTAATGATTGTCGGACAAACCTCAGATTTACTATCTCATTCACGTTTTGCAAGAGGGTTCAATATTTTAAGACACTTGAGAGTAAGGTTGTTTTATATATTTATTTTTATTTTAAAAATTAAAGCTTTTATAAAAAAAATACACTTAAATTAAGAATAAAAATAATATTAAAAAAAGTTATTAAAATATTTCTCAATGATAAATTAAAAATGTAATTATCTAAAGAGAATACTCAGAGTAACGATTTTATTTGACCGACTGATTTTTATTTCTTTTTTGATTAACTAAATTAATAAGAGATAAACTATCTGATGTACTATAGTAAAAAAAAATTTATTTTGATTTATGCTTTATATTATACTAAATAGTCGAATTAAATAGTAGGTTAGTAAGAAACAAAATGCAAAGTACATAGTACTACGTTTGTTTTGTGAAATCGATGGGATAAGGTTTTACAAATAAAAATTTCGTTGATAAAAAAAAAGTATTTGTCATTGATTTATGTGGGGAGATTGTGTACAGATAAATCTCTCCTGGCGAACTTAGAAGTTATTAGTTAGGTGGTGTTGATTGGACTAGTAAAATACGTCAATACATTTATTTGAAAAGTGTACAACAGTAGTGGTGTTATCCGTAACGAAATCGACAGTGTAGAAGAATACATTCTGTATAGCCTTAATATTGACAACAATACACGATGAATGAATTGGCAGCGTTATTCTTTTTTTTTTTTTTCGTTTTCATTTCGATCGAAAATTTAAATCATGTTTGACATCATTAAAATGCGCTATTTTTATGTATTTATACGCCGTACGACGTCCCAATGGTTTTTTTTATTTTTATTATCTCCCTCGTCGTATTTCCTGGTTACTATATTTTCGAATAGTTACGGTTTGTTTTATTACATAACAGTAAAATAGTTTTCAATTATAACGGATATCTTATAATACAATTTGTGAACGCGTACAAATCAATTGGAATGTAATCGCATACCAATAATTGGTTTACAATTATTATACGCATATATTATAATATCAATAATATTATTAATTTATCGGAAAACTATTATTCACAAAAAGTGCGAGTAATTTCTTAGGGTAATGTAGAGTTTTGATATTACAAATTATTGCGCCTCTACAGCATTCGAGGAAATGATTAATATATATATAATACATTTTTTAGATTTTTTTGTTGAATAAAAATTATTTTATCGACAAAAAATTAATAAAACAAAGCAATTTCAAGTATTTAACACAAATAAGTCAAAATATTTTGAAAATTATTTCACCTACTAGATAGTGATAGATATAAATAGTTGATGAAGATTTTAAGTCTCTACATATTATATTCTTTTTTGAATTATGATGAAAAAAAAAATTGATGTGGGAGAATGTTGAAGATCTAAGCCAAGAGTTCGCATCGTTTCTTTACATTTTCGACAGGATACCCCGGAGAGGGGGTGTGCAATAAATCAAACGTGATCCCAATTTTGTATAAGGATTTAGTAAGATTCATGTGTTATTCTATGTGTAAACATGAAAAGTATGATGATTCATCACGACTCTGAGTAAAAGATTAGAGATGAAATATTTTATAAAAACTATATCTTAACTTCTGTCTATCACGACATAAAGGATTTTTTTTATTAAAATTACAACACACCAAATTGGGTGCTTTTAATTAAAATATATTTTTAAAAAAAACACGCACAATGAAAAACATGTTTATTTTTAATTTTGTAGTATAATAATAAATAATCGTTTTTTATTTTTTTTTTATTTATGAAAACCATAACTTACTTATGTCATAATTCAAACTTAAAGTGTTTAAAAGCCGACGGAACCAAATCTTCAGATTTTTAGTTCCATATAGTGTATATGGTTAGACGTTAGTTTACTATTAAACTGTCATGTTGTAAAACAAAATATTACTTATTTTATATATATATATATATAAAAAAATGCTTCTATTTAAATAATATGCTTTTTTAACCAAATTATCAATTGTTTCAAAGTTTTTCTGTTCAGATTTTCCACCTGCTTGAAAAAAATACTAGGAAAATCGAAAAATATGTCTCTCTCTGTCCAATTTGACCTTTTGAATATTTTAATGAATTTTATTACCTACAAACCCAGGTTTAATTAAAAAAAAAAAAAGATGAATCAACAACTTTACCTATTTTAAATTTAATACATTTTTTGATTCTTTTAAAACAAGACTAGCGTGATGCCATTTTCTTATGATCATATTTAATTTTATAATTCGTAAATAGGTATTTTACTTTTAGAAAAAAAAAACTAATTGAAACGAATTGAAATACTACACCTTTATTAATATACATGTTAGAGGTAATTATTTTTCTAGTTTATATACGTATATATATACTATATAAGTAGGTGTTTTGCGCTTGTTAATTTTTACTTTATGACTAAAATATTACGTATTACATAAGATATTTCAAAAATATGCCTATAATAATATACTTGTGGTTTATTTAAATATAAATTATTATGCTCAAAACCTTTTACCATAATTAGCTAGCAGGAAGTATTTTACCACCTTAGGTAATTATAATAATCGAGATCAAATACTCAAAAATAAAATATTCAAATATTCAAAACTTGAACTTGATTATAAATTCTTGTAGTACACTTTGTAAACATAATATTATTACTTAAAGTAGTTGAATCGAACTCTATTGCGGTAAATTCATATGTTGCATTAATTATAGATAAAAAGTTATAAACAACCAATACAAGATAACATTAATTAACACAGATCTTAATAGGTTTCGAATTTGTACTGGAATATATTTTAATACCACTACATAGAATACCTCCGGATATATAAATAGTTTTTCGTTATATTTATCTTAAATACAATAATATTTGTATTCCTTATTACATCCGTAATGAAAAATCAATTTGCGTTTAAAGCGTGCGTCAAATATGCCTGCTTGAAAGTCTAATTGATATAATAAAAATGAGCAAACGACGAGAAAAACAATAATTTCTAACATTACACCCATTTTTTGTTTTTATCTTATTGTCGTGTCTGAAATACTAAATATTATTTTTAATCGTACCGTATATATATAGTTATCATTAAAAGTAGCAAAAACAACAAATTGTTTTTTTCATTTAACTTAACCCTTTTCTGTAATATTATTCATAGTCCAAACTAAATGTAATTTGTATTTGTCGCTACTGTCATTCGTCTTGATTCTATAAATTATGACTTGTAAGTCTTTGAGGTTAGTGGTTATTCTTGTCACGAATTGATCTAAAGCCCGTTGCGTATAGTTCGTCTGTCAAATATACAAACAATTCAATATTCAATACGAATTATATAGTTTAACTGACATGTCTGTCAAAGCCGGTAGAACATCAAAGACTTTTCGTAAAAGCTTCTGTAACCCTCGAGCCATTTAGTACTGTGTAAATTGTGTTTATATTGAATACTTAAAATGGAGGAAATGTGGTGGTGCGGTGGGAGACGGTAGCCGATATTGTTTGATTACTTAATATTTAATAATATTTTCGCGGAGATCCATTATGAGGATTTGTCGGGTCTGATTAGGGTGGGCGACATTGTACGGAGTCCATATAAGATGTTAGTTGCGAAGATGTTATAATAATATTGTGTACATGTACCCATCTATGGCTACCTACTTGTTCGCTCAACATAGTTATCAATTCTTCTATGTTTGTGCCTTCACTTTCATTTTTTTGATCAATAAGAAATCACAATTTTTACGTGCTCTAGCAGTTTTATACGTGAGTTGTGAGTAAAGTAGAAACTTCATACTAAATTTATCGTTGTGTTCGTGCGAATAAATATCGGATATGAGCATACATTTTTGTTTTTTTTTACGCATTGGTTTTTTTTCGTGATCAAAAATAATTAAATTCAAACCTCGGTTATTAACTATTCATAATAATAATTTACGCTTTGGCACGTCCAAAAAAGCACATTCAACCGCTCACGGTTGCAACATAATTTTGTCATGTTCTATTGTATTTCTATAAACACTGAACAAATAGTAAAGTTCAAATCAGTCAGAGTTGACACTTGTGCAAAATAAATGTTCTGAAGCAATTAGTAAAGTTCTTGAATACAAATTATATTAATAGAAATTGCAATTTTAATCGAACTTGCTTGAAGTAGCAATTACACTATTATTGTTTGGTTTTATTATAATTTAGAACGATACCAATGTTTGTTATTAATAAAGTTTTGAATTTTTGTTTACACATTAAATCTCGAATAGGATTTTATTCTTCTAAATAGTGAAATGTCGAAAAGGATGATTTAGTGTAATAATATTAATAGATTTAGTTTTTAAAGTAAAATTGTTTAAACATAATTTAGGTTCTTATAACTAAAGGAATTCTATATAACTATTTTATAGTAGTCCCGTATTAAGATTTAATATTTTTAATCCTTAAGTGTGTTTTGTAGATAATATATATATATATATAATATATATAACCGTTCATGAAATATATTTAAAAAACTGTAAATCAGATATTTTTGCCTACTAATTAGATTATTTTGTTTTTTTTTTTATTTTCAGTGAAAACAATAGATTTTGGTAAAATGTTGTAATTTAGTTATTTATAGAAAATTGTATTTTCTTTAATAAAGCTGTTTTGTGATTTTATCATAACTGTAACTGTTTTAGAGTAAAATACAGAAAACCGTAAAACTACCCTATTTGGATATTTTCAACCTTCTTGAGGCACGGGAAGGGGGTGAGTCATCATTACCAAATTTATACTAAATTATTTTTATATGAATCAAATAATATTATAGGGTCCTGACATCAAAAAATTAAAAAAAAAATTCTGACCTTATAAATAAGAACCTCCCTAATATATATAATTGAAAAAGAAAGTTTGATAATAACTGCCGTATACTTCTTTAAGAAATTTTGTCTGTATCCATAAAAAAATTTAGTATATTTTCAATAACTCACCAGACTATACCATTTTTTTTTCTAGTTTGAATAAGATTTCAAACTTCATACTTTATTTGTCTGAGAGGACAAAATATGAAGTTAAAATTTGAAAAAATTGAAGTAGCCGGTTTTTGTTTTTTTTTTTTTTTTTTTTTTATTATAATATCATTATTTTCAATCTACTCGTATATATTTTTACGCCTGTGTCATATAAACTAATGGTATTTGAATGAAAATCATTGATTTTAAATTTCTGGCTTCTATAGTCGTACACAAATAATTATTAAACGAATTGCAAATGCCGGTTATTACTTTATTATTCATAAAATATTGTCCTTAAATACAATTCTTACCTAGCAATTAATTGATTAATGAAAACATTTTATTTTATAAAATGCAACTGTATAATATATATATTTCCAATTTTCATTAGTTTATTCGCTTCTGATAAGTTTTTGATTATTCAATGATAGCTTTTTTCCATTATTCACACATAATATTGATGAGAAAATTGTTTTCAATCAATTTACAAAACTTATTTATTACGTGTACGGTGTACCTATTATACATATGTAGGTGTTTGTCAATCGTTCGACTGAGACAAATGGTAATGTTGGTTTAAATTATAATTTAAAAACTGACTTTATACTTTTTAATATGGCGACGGTAAACAAATAATTCGTTAAATAATGATGCAGCATTATAATGTCGTAACCAGGTGATTAATAGCTAGGTCAAATTTAGCCGAGGGTTTTAGGTATGTGTGTGTGTTTGAGTGGAGAGGGTTAGGTGAACATGTATACTGCAAATAAAAGGGTATTATTTTGTGACGTTAAAAATGTTTTTCTATTCGTTTTTAAATGACCGCACGCTAGAAATTAATGGTTCATAGTCGCAAAATCTATATTATTGTTATTATACGGTAGAGCTTGTCGCCAGCATCTATAATGTTCGCGAATTATTTTACATTATAAGTACTTTATTAAAATCGTTATATTATAATATAGTAAGTAGGTAACCGCAATAGAGTACGGCAGAACGTTCGGAACGCATTTGTTTGTGCCACCGCGTCACTAAAATTCGATCATAATCATGCCTATATTATATAATGACTGCAGGTGCACATGCATCCGGAAATTTACTTAAATGGCGCGTGAGAATAGGTTTATAGAAATAATGAAAACGAACATTATATTCAATTGCGTATCTACGTGATCGGGAAAACTAAATGCATGCACTTACTCAAAAATCAATGCCGGTCACCCAGTTATAGTACAGGTATAATATTATAATGTTATTTATTTGTTTACATTACATTACGAATCATTGCCTAAGGTATCGTTTTTAAAAGATATCGTACAATATAACAGACATACATTAAATTATATTTAAGTATTATTACACATAAAGGCTTTTAAAGTTTAAAGGATAGAGAGGTTCTCGACGTCTGCCAGTCCCATCATTATGATTTAATAACCTTTAACTCATGTGTGTGTGTGGTACTAACGAATATATTATTAATTTATTACCTGCGTCTAAAGTTTAATGCGATGGCTCATTGCGTTGCACTAATTTCTATGGTATCGTTTCCAGAACTTTACGTTGTTTATGCGATTTACTTAATTTAAGCCATTCGAATGAATAATATTCACAGAGACAAATGCATTGACGCGTGTTACTTGATGCCGTGAAGCACGCTCCTTCTATCCAAAAACAAACTAAACATAATATTATTACGTGGATGGAAATCGTGTACGTATTCCAATATTGCACTACGCGCTATTCCTTCGTCCGCCCTTTCCACGGACACACCGCTATCTTAATGCGTCGTTCATTAACAGAAGTACGGTCAATACCTACATTTTGTAGTGGTGCGGTGGTCGGGATGATAATATATTATTGGTTAGACTTTATCGTCGTGGTATATACTATATTATATTGACTGTGCTTAGGCGTATCGTACCCATATATCGTTCCTATACACATAACTATTTACCGACAACGCCGCCGGTCGCCATCGCATCGAATTTTATAATTTATGAACTAATTCACGATTTACGATTCCATATTATTATCTGCATTCGGCGTGTGTACCCATTCAAATTTATGACAAAATATTGAATGTTATATGTGTGATATTAGTGTGAATTGTTTGATTATTATGCTGTACGACCGACGAGAAACGGTGTTGTATAAAATTGCATGTCCACGTTTATTTATTTATGTATAGAATACTCGGTATGAAAATTAAATAACATATTCATAGGTGCAATTTCAGTTTTTACTGGGGAGGGGTTCAAACAACGTTTATTGTATTATATATACTAGATAATTAATGAAGGATTTACAACTTTAATTAGAATAGAAATTTTTGGAGGGGCTAATTTTAATATTATAAGGGTTAAACCTCTTTAAGCATCCCCCAAATTGTGCCTATGAAGGCATTTAAAGTTTGGTTGACAACACTAATAGGTATATATACAGAATATAAGATTAAATAAAACAAAATGAATTAACCAAAATATTAATTATAGTTCATGTTAGAGTCATTCAACAAGTTCCTCTAGCTATTTGACTGGCGTTGGTCCTCAATCATGCAGAAATGACTGTTATTTCGCAACTTAAAATCTTATTCTATGATATTCTTCAGCAATATTGGCTCATAGTCGTATTACGCCGCAATGTCATACCCGCATTTGTGTAAAAGATTTTTGCGTTGATTATTGTCTACGTACCTATATGAATTAGAAAATAAACACCCTTACAAACTAACTGGACGATGACGTAAGATTTATGCTATGTTTTTGTTACGTTTTTGTTCCAAGCTAGAATATGAACTTGGAACGGTTTTCAATTTATGCATGGTGCTAATATAATTATGTTCTGTGTAATATTTTATTGATAAAATATCTGTGTTTATTGTGACTGTAAGTTAAGTTGGGTTAATATAGGTTTATATAGGTATAGATTTCACGGATTGAAGTTTTTATTTTTCCAAAGTGCTAAAATTGGTTTCAGTTTTAATTTAACTATATATAAGTACGTGGGGAAGTATAATATTAATTATTTTTTTTTAATTTTATGGCAGTTATATATTATGCCATGTCATGCTGCTTAAAATTAATACATTTTCTGAGAATGATTAATTTTGATTTGACCGTTGAAATTGTTTTCATTCAGAAATTGTTATTAGTTAATAATTATATTAGGTTTTTGATTTTAATTTTACAAAAATAAGTATTTTTGTACATCTATTTTTATCCTTTTGATAAGTGATAGCTAAGTGTATTTAACATTTTTAATTTATATGTGATTTAAATACATGTAATTGTATAGAACAAAAGCATTTAAAAAATGGTATAGAGTAAAATTAGAAATACAAAAATTATAGTTTTATTTTGCGATGCAGTATTAGGATTCCGAAAACAATTTATATTTTTCGTCGATAGTTCGAGCAGTTCGAAGCAATATTGGTTATGGTGTTGAATATTACGAAGTTTTTTTTTCGTCATAACATCATATCTAATGAATCTAAAAATATATCGGAAGTAATATGTTGCCGCAGTCGCAGGCTTTTAGATATAACTTTTAGAATTAAAATACTGACATTACATTTCGAAAGTTTAAAACGTCAACACTATACTATATAAATAAATTATTTTTGTTTTTGTTTTTTTTTTTTATTATCTTAGACAACTTCCGAAGGGTTAAGAGAAGTTTTAGTCCTGGAAGACGATGCAAGATTTGAACCGTATTTCCGTTTTAAGTTGCAAATGGTGTTGAACGAACTGAGACGTCTAAAATTTTCTTGGGATTTAGTGTACGTATAGTGAAATGTATTCTACTAAGCTTGGAGTAACGAACTACGCGTGCACTGAATATATTTTATTTTATTAATTGTTTTACCTATGTTTAAACAGCTATATCGGCCGAAAGTCGTTAAACGATAACAACGAAAGTCGATTGGAAAACTCAAAACTTTTGGTACGGCCAGGATACTCGTATTGGACGCTTGGGTATTTGCTGAGTGGACGCGGTGCAAAAAAATTGTTAAACGCTGACCCGTTGAAGAAATTGCTGCCGGTGGACGAATTTTTGCCCATAATGTTCAACCAACATCCAAAGTAAGTTGCGTCTGTATAAATTAAACAATAAATATCGTTCAGATTTTGTACTTGTATGTATACGGGTACCAATCACATTATTACAAACCCTCGGCGACCATAGTTTGTATTAAAAGTATGTTTTCAAAATCAATTGTGCAATAACTTAATGATGCTGACGAATAATTATCTTAGACTGAAATAATTCATTCTCAGAACTCAATTGTGTTTCAATCTGACCGAATATATAGACAATACTATAATACTTAATTAATTGAATGTTGCTGTACGAGTAGAAATCGATTATGACGATATCGGTCATTGCATTCTAACCTATTTAAATTACATGAAGTTAACCTCAATTAAAGTTATTGAATATACTGTATGAAAATAAGAATTTGAATATTGTCTTTTCCGATGAGGATCTAAATGTGTTGTTGATACCAACATTGATTATAAATACTATAGGTTGCTCACTGACCGGTTTTTTGGTGGCGTGAAATAATACTCCCGATAGATGGCGATATAAAACTAAAAATAATAAATTCGTATTTTATTTTGGCCGTTCGACTGTCACTGACACATGTAAACAACCATTACTGGACGCTCGTTATCTTATCTTGTAATTCGTTGATCGTCGCGTCAATCAGTATAAAATTATTATTACGGGTACAAAACTACAAAATATTTTCCATGGACAAATGTATTCGGTATACCATTAGATCTAGTTTATTTATTAATTTATTCAATGTCAACAAAAATAAAACAATACAGCTAATTTTATTTAAACTATGTACATAAAAGTGGCATAAAATCATAAAAATGTAAAAACATAATTAATAGCATAATTAAATATTAATAAATATTTATTTTTATTTATTTTCAAGTATACGCAATTTAGCTACATTTTGATATTTTCGTTTTCCTATACTCGCATTTATCCACTTACATTTTTCATAAATTTTTGTTCTAAATAATAGTTGTAATATAAATATATAATGATCTTTACGTGTTGAATTTTGAAATACCGTGAATCGTTTGTTTATTTTTTTTTCAGCTATTCTTAAAAGTTGTTCTACAATTTTTTTCTCGCTTTTAATTTCAGGAAATTTTTTTTTAAATACATCCAAGCATAATACAACTATATTTGTTAATTCATCAGACGGTGCTTTTAAGCCTTGAGCGGTTCCAACATAGTCATACGTCTTGTGTATAATAAGTAGAGCGCGGATTTATATTCTATTAAACCAGCCAAAATATGATGCTTATATTCTCTTAAAAATTTGAATATATGCTTGTAATATTCTTTAAAAACATTAGTAAAATATTCATAAATATGCTTTTTATATCAATTTATTTATTTTAACATAACAATTAATAAATATAAATATAAAATAATAATATAATTAACAAAATTAATAAAAGAACACTTTAAAATAGTAACATAATTAAAATAATAGTTAATAAACACTACCTATATGTTTTTATATTTTTTAACCTTTATTCTTAATTTTAAAATTAACAAACAAAATAACATAAATTAAAAAAAAAAAATGAAATAACATTTTTTGTTAAAATAAATCTTTAGTACTTTAGTAGGTAGAAAAAAATAGTAACTTTACTTTATTGACCAGTCTTATAGTTTTTCTTAAATATATATATATAAAAAAAATATATTAAAAAATTAGCAATTACATAATTTATGTATCGCGCATGAATCAATTTATTACCATGTATTGTTCCATATGTTCAGGAGTCATGTGAGTTCTCCTATCACTTAAAATATGCTTATACAAACTAAAAGATCTTTCAACATCTACAGATGTTATGGGTGAAAATTTCATATTTGAAGCCATATCTGGTGAATAATGTATTGGTAAATGTCCATCTTCATCTCCAGATAGCACTTTTTGTATACCTGACAACATTTGATATCCTTGATTTTTTTGTAATACATCTTCTATTTTCAAACAAATTTGATGACCTTTATCTCCTGGGATGTTTTTTAGTTGCGTTGAACATTTTTGTACAATGTCCAATGATTCTTTTAAAGTTAATTTTGATTGTTCCAATTTTTTTATGTATTTAACAAGAATTTCAAAATTACATTTGATGAAAGTCAAATCATTTTTTACTGATTTAATTTTTATTATATCTGAATATTTTTTAATGCTAGCAGATGAATCTGGGTCTAATCTTGTTATAACAGATTTTAAACCTTCAAAATGTAATGCATTAAATACAACAGCTTCAAGCCAAGTACCCCATCTTGTTAAAACTGGTTCAGGAGGTAATGGTATATCTTGCATTATTTCTCTATAAACTCTTGAAGGGGCTTTCAAAAATATTTTTTTGATATTATTTACTAATTTATTAACGTTGGGAAACATATCTCTGACTTTTTCTGCTACTCGATTTAGTCCATGTGCAAGACAAGTTACATGTTTTAAGTTTGGATAAAGCACTTTTAAAACATCACCTGATTTGACCATATATGGTGCAGCATCACTTAACAATTGGAGCACTTTATCATCATCGCCTTCAGTGGGCCATAATATTTTCAGGCTATCATTTACAAAACGTGTTACGGTGGAATGGTTTGTTTTACTAAGTTCTTTACAGGAAATAAGGTAAGAGCGTGTGGCCTTTTCTCTATGTAAAACACCAATTATAAGATTTGCAATAAAGCGACCATTAATATCAGTAGTTTCATTAACTGATATCCAGATGTAAAAATCACCTACCTCATCCCTAATTTGGGATATAAAATTTTGATAACAAGGTCCAAGATAGGTTTTGCGAAGAGTACTTTCATCGGGAATATTTTTGTTTGTGTATTTTTCTAAAAACTGACGAAATTCTGTATTTTGTAATTTTTTCCATGGTATGTTAGCAGCGACTGAACAAAGGCATAAGTCTTGATTGAAAGTGTTTACTTTTGAAGTAGTAGCTTCCAAAAAAATACCTGTTAAGATGAATTTGATTTTCGTTTTATACCATTTTGATGAACATTAGTTTCAACGTGCTGTACTAGCTGTGATTTTTTAATGCATGGAATTTGACGGTCACAAAGCTGGCAATATATCACAGTACCATAGCTCGTGAAAACTTTTCCATCTGCATTGAAAGGTTCAATCCACTGTTTAAACAAACTTATTTTTTTAGATTGTTGTTTCGGCATTTTAATTAATTAAAACTTGTAAATAAAAACACTACAGTTACAATTTCAAAATATTATAAATTGTTATTTGTTAATTGTAAATTTTAATAGACTTCGATACAAAATAAGCAGTCATTATCACTGGAAGAAAACACGTGATAATTTACGCGGTAATGAAATATTATCGTTTATCAATTATTCGGGTCACGTCTTATCGCAGCCGTTGAAATCATGATAGACAGATATCTATTATCAGGTCTATGGTTGAAATTACGATTTGAGATAGTATCAAAAATGGTGGTTAAACGTTGAAATTTACATTTTTTTTTATTCTTAGAAATATTTCGGTACATATACTTTTAATTAGTGAAATAAAATATGTTTTTGTATAAATATATTCTTTTAACATCAAAATATGCACTTATATGCAAAATAAAATTTTGTACTTAGATTCTTTGTACTACGAATCGCTGACATATCTTACTCTCGTAGTTATGCATAAATCCATTATTAAAAAGATGTTTTTACATAGAAATCCGCGTTCTAATAATAAGCAATTGTTTCTCGTCAGTTAAATTGTTTTATTTTGTTAGATTGCAGTTGGTACATTGAAATTTATTAAAACATATTTTTGCCAAGTACCCAGAAAAATAAATTACTGAGCACGATTCTAATGTCTGTTCCTTCATGTAAGATATTTCGCAAAATGAAGTTGAGCTTGAATCGGAATCTGTTTCAATATAATTATTATCGTTCGTCGGTAAAACCATTATTTCTTCAGTATTCTCAATAGCAACATCTTTCAGTACATCCACAGTCATAAACTCACCATCATCAGTTTCGCAGTTGCTACAACTAGAACCACATTTCATTAGACTATATGAGCATATATGTCCAAAACAACATCTAAACACTCGAGCTGTTGGATTTCTGTTGTACCTAATAAATATATTTTAATATTAAATTAAAATAAATAAATACATATGCAGAAAAAACTTCTAAATCATTATCGGTTTTGTTATAATAAACACCTGTTCAATTTAATATTTATCCAGGTACTTAATAGAAAAAATTATTTTGGTTTTTATTTAAAGAAAATTTTTAATAGGTGAAACATTTTTGTTGACACATTGACAAATGTGACATATTTATTTTCTATAAAATTCAACTTTTTTTCAATCATTAAAAGTGGGATATAAAATTAAATCAACAATTAATTTTTATTGTAGTAATAATAAACTTAATAATTTTTAAGTAAAATTGTCCTTTTTAAGTAAAATAAAATAAATTACAAAGTTATTGTAACAATAGTAACAATGCTTATCTATTTTTTTGACGCATTATCAAAAATAAATTTTCTAGTGCATCTTGTGTCAGCCGGTTTGTCATAAGGAAATATTCTTTATTTGGATTTACATTCATAATTTCCAATTTTTCGGATTCGTACATCTGACGAATAGCAGTCGTTGTCCATACAACTCCTACAAAACATGGTGGAGTGCTAATTTTTTTGTGTTGTGGCATATTTTCCGAGCATTTTTAAACATGGAATGCGCGTTATCCAAATTCATTATAACTTGCGGATTTTGGTCACATATTGGTCTTCTATTACGATTTAAATCATACAGATTTTTGCTATTCGCTGAGTCAAACATGTTATTTACAATATCAATAAAATTGGCAGTGTTATTTGCAGTCGATGATTTTAGTTCTCCGGTAGCAATACAAGTTTTTATTGCTGCGGAAACTGAATGGCTTAATAATTGAATCGCTAATTTACAGTTCATTTTCTCAAATGGATTGGATGCTAAATGAGTAGGTGTTATCTTTACCATTTCTCGAGCTATATTTTGCGAATCTATACTGTATGCATTTTTAATATTGTTTATTGACACAATTTTATTACCACCAATTTCGAAATCTCCATTTAATAAGTTGTTTCTTAGGCTCTTGATTAAATGTGGCATATCATAAATAAGAAACAATTTTTACCATTTATTATAGTAAATGTATCTTCATTTGTTCCTCCAAGCAGTTGATTCTGAGTACCCTGGTTACAAATAATGCAAATTGGTAATAAATTTAGATTCAAAATTTGTTCGACGCAATTATTAGCTATCGTAATTAAGTCATCTCCTTTTACACCACTACTAGTAAAAAAATAACACAGTGGAAATTTCCAGTTTTTATAAATGCTACGTACCATGAAGAATAATGCTTGTGAACCTAATTTATTCGTTCGCCCTAATGTTCCCAAATCTTCAAACCCTTCAATTTCGTCTAAATTCTTATTATACTCAATACATTTCATAATTGATACTTCATCTAATAAAATCGCACATTTTTTTTCATTCCCATTCATTTCTGAAGTTTTCAATTTAATTTGCTGCATGTATTTAAAAGGAAATCCAGTTGAATAATTAATGGAGTTCAACCAATGTCTTACGGTGCTTTCACCGGGTAATATTATACCATTTGTACGCAAAAATTTGTATGTCGCTGGGGATTTATAATACAATGATAGAGCAATATTCTTTTCGGAAATAGACCATTTCTTACGGTTTTTGTGTAATAATTGCATAGATACAAAACTTTTAGAATTCTCGGAATGAAAGTTTAATTTTTCAAAAACGCTATGTACATTGATTTTTTTCTTATTATTTTGTTTGTTAATTTTTTTCAATGAAGCAATGATGATACGTTTCTTTTTGAGTTATCTTCTGAGATTTGTATTTTATGTTGTAACATATTGTTTTTCTTGATAATTTCTTTTGTTTCATTCGTTTTAATCATGTTGGCTTTATTTGATTTATTTTGTGGTCTAAGTAATTCAATTAATTGTGATACAAAAGTTTTAGTAGTTGGTGATATTGTTGGTGGTGTTTTAATGCTTTCGTTAAATATTGAAAAATTTGGAGTTAATGTTTTTTCATTTCTGTTGTACTTTTGTTTTGGTGTTAATACTTTAATTGTTTTAGGTGAAAGTGAGTCAAAGATATTGTCTGATAAAAAAAAAAAAATGAATTTCAAATTTGTATGAAATATGTAAAAATCACGATGATTTGCAAGTTGTTTTGTAGTTAAAATTCATAAAGTGTTTTTTATTTATACCATTGATTATAAATACTATAGATAACTCACTGCAATAGAAAATATGCTGCTCGGAAAGTATTGTATTTATTTAATCTTGTGTTAATAAAATAATTAAATTTCTTACATTTACATTATTATTTTCACACACATGAAATATTATTTTATTAGTTGTATCTTTAAATCAAAATAAATATTTGAAAATGTATCATGTAAAATATAATAACAATTCTGGTGTGTATTAAAATGTATTTTGATCATGAATCAATCTTATTTAAATTATATTCAGATTATATAGCGAAAAATGTTATATACCATTTGTGCATGTTAAAGCAATTTTTAGTGTAACTTATTTTTCAAAAATGCTTATAAGATAATATTAACTTAAGTTATATTTGTTTTTTATTAATATTTTTATAGTTTTACTGTTTTATACATGTTTCTGTTAAGTAAATCACTGGATAGGAAGTAATTTTTGTTAATTTTGACTTTTCCTAAACAGTGAATATTAATATTTGATAGGTATGACTAGCTGAAAATTATAATTTTTCTATTGAAAAACTGAAATAATGTCCCTAACAAAATCTTATACAATTTATAAATAATTGCATTCTATTTTCATTGTATTACTATCATGAACATACAATATAATTTTAGTTTTTATATGTTGGAGTGGTATTGCACATCATAACAAGTTATTATACTTGCATTGAGTAATAAAAAAATTTTCTTGATAAACTATTGTGCAATTAGTACCATTCAAACAAAACTTCGAGAAACTGGTGTTGATCATGCAGTATAATTTTAGTTTTTATATGTTAGAATGGTATTGCACATTATAATAAGTTATTATACTTGTATTGAGTAATTAAAAATTTTTCTTGATAAACTATTGTACAATTAGTACAATTCAAACAAAATTTCGAGAAACTGGTGTTGATTGGTTTTGACAAGAGCCATACGTAATGTATTTTTATTTTTTTGGTCTGTCTATTTAGTTATTAGTCTTATACTAATATTTAAAATAAATGTTATAATATGGATATTATATGATGCTAAATAAGTAACCGGTTTATTTTTCAACTTCCTAAAGTAAATATTTTCAAATAAAAAAAGAAACGGCTGGTCATTAAAATGGATTTGTTAAATTTGAATGCAATGAGAGGTATCATCATATACGAATTACGATTCTGAACCGAGATGATATGGTGGTCTAGAATAGGTATATTATGATATAATATGCTATGTTTAAATTGAAATATAATGTCAATATTTGATTTTCAAATGTTTATAAAAAATAATTAATCCTATGGATTTGAATAATTTAGAAATTAAACAGTCCATAAACAACTTACAATGAGTCAAAATTTTATAGTAAATAGAAAATGAGAAAATAAACATGTAGTGAAATGTTCATGTATCTACAGTTATTCGTTTTTGAATTACAACAAAATAAAAAAATAACTACATGAGAAATCCAGTAAGTATCTAATCTTGTAAAAATATGAACTTTAATAAAAATATAATTTGACTTATTTGATAGATTTTATCATACACGTATAATTTTTCTGGTGTCATTCTATACTACCAACTTAAAATTAACTATACATTTAAATTATACTGATCTTCAAATATTTCATCTGTAAATTGTTGACAACGATGTCGTGATTTTGTTGGTGTCGTTATTATTGTTTCGTCAATTTGTGTGAATAAAAGTGTTAAATTTAAATAAAATATACATTATTATTCACTAGGTAGTTACAATCAACCTTATTTTAAATGTTCAAACCTTAGCTATATATAGACTGAAAATTTCATAAATTTTTTACTACAAAATAATTTGTTCGATATTTTGATGCATTTTTATCAAAATTCGGAGTTTAAATGTGTATAAAAAAAAGAACCGGATGGGCTTCGCTCTGTTGTACGGTTGGGGTTGGAGTGCACCTGGTTCATAGGATAGGTCATTACAATGGATTTGTTAAATTTGAATGAAATGCTATCTATTATTGCATACGAAAAACGATTCTGAACGGAGATGATATGTTAGTCAAGAATAGGTATATTATATTATAATATATTATGTAGTTAAATTTAAACTGAAATTTTATGTCAATATTTGTTTTTCAAACGCTTTTAAAAAACAATTGTACGTATTGATTTGAATAATTTTGAAATAACAGTAACGACCACTTCTGTGGAATTTTCTATTAAATTTTCAAGTATTTTGTAGCACCTAACATTTTTTTATCAACGGATTATAAAAAAAAAAAAAATGTAAAAAATTCGAATATTTCAAATGCCTATAAGTAGCTTAAAAATCAATATAATATATTATTGATATTTGTAGAAAAAAACTAAAAAATTTAAATTTGAAAATGTCTGTAAACATCTCAATACAAGCTAAAATATTTTGAAAATAGCATCGAGTATTGCAAATGTCAAAATAAACATTCAATGAAATTTTCATGAATTTATGGTAATTTGTTTTAGAGTTACATCAAAAACCAAAATTAAATACGCATCACTGTAAAATCAATACATTCATCTCTCTGTTCTAAAACTGCACAGAATTGTAAAATCAAAATATTTAAAATGTAAAATATGTTATCCCACCTTCAGCGGTATTTTGATCTGATGATACCTGCCATGTCCAATTTGTAGGTGATTTTCAATAATCAATCCATTGTAATAATTTCCACTCTTATATGTAATAATTAGAGCTTTATTACCTTTTCCAACCACGGCACACCCATCCCTAGATTATTTTTGTGAATCACGTGTTTCAAATACACCCCCTTCAAGCCGCCACTGCTGTAAACGATGATGGCCTATACACTTATAGCTGATCCCACCCGGCGTGCGGCGTTGCACGTGCCGTTTTTTATTTTTATTTTTTCTGAACTATTCCTTTTTGGTTTTGACTGTGTCAGTAATCAGTATTGAATGTAAACAAATAGGTGGAAAGTGCGTTGTTCACCAGTTTTGTTGTGTCACACTACAGCGGTTTTGACGCGCGGTGAAAATGCGAGATGAAAATGCATACATTCTAAATGTCAACGTGTTCAAAATGCAAAACCGCGTCAGGCAACAGTGTCACGCGGCAACGCGTGTCAAAACCGCGTTAGCTGACGCACTCCATTTAAATATATGCATTTTTTATCTCGTAAATGTAGTGTGTCGCACTGTTGCGGTCGGTGTACATATTGCTCGTGTACGCCCGAGATTATTTTCATCGATGAGCTTCAGGGAACGCTCGCCGATAAAACACACAAAAGAAAAAAGGTCAGGTTGCAGGTAGCTGGAAACCCGCGGGTCACACAATATGTATATTATCATTGATTATAAATACTATAATAGTATTTATAATCAATAATATTATGTATATTTATAGAGATACAATTTACACGTTTATTTTAATTAGTAATTATCTCAGATGTTTTTTTAACCTAGATAAATGCTATTGCGATAAATATACTCTTTTTGTTTAAAAAAAGAATCAAGAAAATCTGATAAGGTGTTCCAGAGTTTACCCCGTATAAAGATTTTCATTTGACATTGATATAGTTACGATACGTCTTTGTGGACGTTCCGAGAATTGAAACATTTGAAACCAAGACGTACATCAATATAAGTACGTCCGTTTCTTCTGTGAAAAACTCGCCATTCAGCGCGCAGCATATTTTCTACAGCAGTGAACAATCTATAGTATTTATAATCAATGATACCAACTTTAGTTTATTTCGTATTATTTATAAGTATAATGTACATTGTAGTTTAGAACTTGTAGAGTTAAATATAACACTTTTCACATTTTATATATCATATAATATAGTTTTATTATACTATATGTGTCCTAATAAGTACATGAAATTTAATGTTTTTGATATTAAATATCTTTTTTTTTACATAGGTTATGAATGAAAGTTATGTATAAAACAATTTAGAGTTTAGAGGATAAACTAATAGGTAATATACTGTAACTATATAATTTAAAGTGCAACTGTGTAGTCTATTTTTGATAAAATATTTAATAAAAATATAGGAGTAAAGGACTAATAAAGCAGCGTATACACTCATCCGTTAATATATACTTATATACATTTTAACATAAGTGCACAATGAAAACGAAACGTTAACTGCTTGCAATAATTCTACCATAATTTGTTTGAGAAGTATTTAAATGGTATAGCTTATCTTACAAAAACAAATTTCATCAGAAAACTTATGATTTGTTTAAGAAATGAAATTCATATTAAACACATTGGAGAAAATCATACCTGACTCTATTGAAAGTTAAGTAACAGTATAAACTACTTATTTTGTTTTAAATTGAACACAAAAATGAGATAAGACTACTCTAATATTTTTAAGGACGCCTAAATGTATAAAATCGCATGACTTGTTCGACAATCATAGAGTTTTCCTGTACGCAAACAATGAAAAAAATGTAAAACTAATAAATTCTGAAAGTTTTGAGGAGGATATTAATTTACATATTATAAAAATAACAAGTTTACCATCTATGTTTACAAAACTTACTCACTTTTTCTTTTCAGCGTTATGAATTCATAAATTCAAAAGTTCAAACTTTTAGCCTTTATATTTTAATATTTGAGTGATTTTAGATGAACCTACTGAGATACAACTAAATGTTATTATATTTTAAACTTATAACGATTGCTTACAATTCATAGTGAAAATGATTTTTTTTTTATTATTGATCACTAAAAGAAAACTTTGGTACTAGGGTCATTAGCTTATATACATACAAATATACAGGTTTTTATAGTTTTTACATAATATTATCTTATAATTAATTAATTTTTTTTTTTTTGGGGATTTGATTAGACTGAGTTATACAATTTGATTTCTTTTAGGAATTTGATAATATTGACGATTAATTATTGATCAAGTTATAGCGCCTCTCTTGGTTTTTGTGCAATGATTGTATTTAAAAAAAAATAAATATCTCTATTTTATATAATACTAACGTAATAAAATAATAAATAATTCAAAATGATTATCTTCAAAAACAGAGATTGTTAGTATAATATTTTGTTAATAGTAATTGTTTTAATGTTATTTGTTAACTGTTCTTTGTCGAAAGTTTTATTATATGTATAGTTATAATATAATATGGACATAACAGTGACTAGCTATAATTACCTTAATAACTCGACCCTTCCAATAAATGTTATACACGTAATAACGAATACACGAATTTGTTGTATAATATATAAATAATATTTAATTTAAAAATTGCCTGTAGATTTTCCCATTAAAATACCCACTAAAAGCCGAAGGTTTAACGGATTGTACGGCAACGCTACATTTAAAATCATGCGGAATCGTGTATGTTTACATAAATGATTATGAGAATCTACACACGATTCCTCAAATTTTGAGGAATTTTTATATTTTATTCACTCGGAGTAACATGCGATTGCTGCAGTAAGGTGTATAAGAGATACTTCAATACTTGTAGCTGTAATTTTACAGTCGCATCAAAGTGTGAAGAGCAAACACAATTTATTTTTATCCGAACATTTATGTATTTATGTATTTATGTATTTACATAAATGTTGGGATGAAAATAAATTGTGTTTGCTCTTCACACTTTGATGCGACTGTAAAATTACAGCTACAAGTATTGAAGTCATAATCTTAGTCTAGTTTCGTTTGCAAGAGAGAGTATAGTAAAAATATCTGGCTGAAATATTTATAAATGTTTTTTTTTTCCTTGTGTAGTACTGAATGGTTGGAACAATTTGACGAACGAAATTTAATCGCGTTGTCCGCGTCTCCTCTGCTTGTCTACCCCATTCGGTACACGTCAGAAGACGGTTACGTTAGCGATACTGAAGACTCCGTGACTGCGGTGACAGACGATAGCCCAGTCGCAGAACTACAAGAAATCAAAGAAGATTTGTAATCAAAGTGCCATTATTATCTATTTTTATTAAATACTATTTTTTTTATCAA
Organism: Chaitophorus viminalis; assembly: GCA_025469195.1. Lineage (NCBI taxonomy): Eukaryota > Metazoa > Arthropoda > Insecta > Hemiptera > Aphididae > Chaitophorus > Chaitophorus viminalis. The sequence continues at coordinate 58,704 of JAIPRK010001424.1, forward strand.
AATCTGTTGAGTGCCAAATTATATTTTTATATTATCGTTATTACATTGACTATTATATTATTGTATATGTAATATATATTATTTATACGTTTAGTTATTATCATTAGTTGTTAATTAAATAATTCTGATTACTTATTTAGCTATTCAAAAAACGTAAGTGAATAGTTTTCTCGAACGGACTCTTGATGTTATTGGTATAAAATCATTAAAGCTATTCAGTGGTTATTTATCTTATATCTCAATTAAAATAATACTTTTGGTGTATTCTACTTTAAAACACACAATATTTTTATCATACAGCCATATCTACATGTATATTTTTTACGATAAATATCCAGATATTTAGTTTGATAAACTATGAAATATATAAAAAAATAGAAATTTTTTAGATTACCTACACATGACTGATACATTTTTTTTTTGGTAGATAACTAATACACTGGTGATAACGTTGTATTCATTGTCAGTCGATCATTATTATAACTGGAATGTAAATTATGTTATTATTTTAGAAAAATTGTATTTAACTTACCAAAGACGACAAACCGGTGTATTAAATATTATGCAATTTTGTGTTCCATACTTATTAGTTATTATTCAATTATAACCATGTAACATTTAACATTTTATTTATTAATAAATGTAACTTGTTTTATTTAGAGAATCATGTTTTTACGTTTGAAGTATTTCATTCATATACGCACTCACACATATACAATATACAACTATATACATATACATTACACATACTTCCTTCCTGTCTGCATATATTATACAGATTATGATAAATTACATAATTTTAAGTTATATTATTTTTTCTGTACATATATTTTCGTGTATAAAAATTAAAAATGGATGATAGTACCTCTATATTAGAGATTAATAGACACAAAATCTACTGGACCGATTTTTGTTTACGTAGGTTTTTGCAGAATCGTTCGCGTTTTCCGGTGAGGATCGAAATATTTCGATAACCCTACTTTACCGTCTTCAAAAATAAATTTTTAGATATTTTTGGTACCTCGCGGTTACCCAAATAAAAAAATAAGTTTATTTATAATTATTATTTTTATTTTGTTTTGGCATGTGTCAAATGTTGTTGGGCTGCATTTTTTTTTAACCAGAATAATATGTCAATGTTGTAACCAACGCCAATGAACGGCATGACCTGATCCCCCAGTCATTAGAAATATTCATGTTGATAAAATGTAAAAATTTTAAATTCTATTCTGCATGAAAATACATTGGACATGGATATTATGTCTTGTGGTTACTGAATTCAGCTGACATAATAATGTTAATGTCGATCAATTCAGCGCTATTGTCGTTCGATCAGGTACTAGGAGATACGAGGAAAAGCTATATGGAGAACTTTTTTTTTCGCGTGTAAATATTATATGATTTTCAAAGGCAACGTGTATATTGTAACGGTGTATTTACATAATTTGCAACATTCCAATCAGTAGAATGGCCAGTTATTATTCAAATGAGTTTAACATCATATATTAGATGATAGATTGCAATCGCTAATTATATGCATCATCATTTGTTTGGCTGCTACTAATTCACATTAAACTTAGTGTTGATCGATAGGGAGTGGACTGTATTGATTTAAAATTTTGTTTTATATTTATAATTTATTCATTATTCACAGTGCAAATAAAGGTTGTACGACTACAATAACTTTGCGCACACAATGAAGAGCAGGTAAAGATATGGTGAGTATTGCTTTTGCCTCTTAGAAATTGAAATTACATTTAGATAAAAACAAATAATAATAAAAACTATCGAGATATACGCGTCAACACGGATCCTTGAGTTTTCTATTTCTGTTAAATTTAGAGTATGTATTAACATATGAAGAAGATGTACCCACGATGAACATTTTGAGATGGGTAAAATCAAAATATAACAATGTTGATCCCACGTCGGATTATAGATCTAATCTGTTATAGAAGATTGTGGCCGTTGGGGATATACTGTACGATGTTAGTGTGTCGGCGTATGCTAATGACATCTGTATCTCTATCTCTCTCTTTAAGACTTTAAGTGATTGCAAAATCTAGTTCGTTCTTGATTATGACTTATGATACTTACATGTCTTATTTAAATACAACCTAGGTGTTGCTATAACTTCTAAGGGTACAACGATAATGACTTATCGAGGTTGGGTAAGAATACCTACAGAAATTGTGAAAAACAGCCGAGTTTATTGATGAGAATAATATATTTAAAGAGGAATATCTAGACCACTTAGAGATAGCTTTGAAACAGATTAAATTACTAAAGAATAATAAAAAAAAAAATGTTTATATATATATATATATATATATATATATATTGTAGTATAATATTGTTAATTTTTTGTCGTAGGTATACGCTTTTATTTATCATTTTTTCGGGAACGTAAAGCTAATGTTTGTACAACGAATATGTAATAATGAGATAAAAAGTGCGGAAGTTTATTTCATTATTGGTACGTGATAGTTGATACATTTTACATACATATCTGTATTGTTCATAAGATTAATGTGTTATACCTTATACGAAAAAAAAAAGTTAGGTATTAAGTCAGAATATTGAAATGGTTAAAAATCTTCAAATTTTCACCCTGTACAGTGTACATGATATATGGTAGTTATTTTTTTTGTATAATATTACTTTCTATTGCTTATTTTCCCCATGGCAATTTATATGCTTGGTCATTTTTATTTATTGCTATTATTTGATATAATTATTTATAGATGACTATAGATAAAGTTGACAACATATTAGGAAAAATAATAATTGATGACTATTTGATATTTATTGGTATAAGTAAAATATAAATGTGTACAATAGGTTCGTATAAAACACTTTTTTTGACATGATTTTTAGTTTCAGATATTATATTTAATATTTTTCGACATAAAATATTAGTCCGTTCTATCTATGCCAGTCACGAGCGACGAAATCCGGAAACACTTTTTGACAGCTCGATTTAGCTATTGTTGCGGTCTCACGATGAAAATTATGACTATTATTATTATTGTTACTATTATTAAACCTTCACCATTTTTAGATTGATTTTTATTTCGATACAATGTCACATTGTATTAGTGCCGAGACTCGATGGAATTAAAATGTTCATTCATTTGATGTGGTAAAAATCAATAGTTTATACATTGGCATAACTTAAACGTATAGATACTTGTAATAATGATACACATTTTATTATCTAAGAACATGCGATACAGTTTATTAAATATTATTTTCACCGGAAATTGTACAGTTTGTGCATTTTTTTTGAATCCATTTTATATTAAACCAAATTTATATATTAAATAATATTCGTTTATACTAGGATTAGCCATTATTAAGTATCTAGATACTGTTGTTGTCAACGGAATGTTATAGTTTTAGACTCAATATTGCAACGTTAATCTGTAGTTTACTTTTTTCTTACTATTTCAGTGCGTTCATTATACTAGAGTTCAACGATTGTTTGGTTAATCAGTGTCTTGTTATTTATATATAATTAACGAGTTGTCGTCGTTTGAACATTTTTACCACAAATCCACACCAATCGCAATACCCTACTAATTTACAAACATATACCTGTCCTCTAACTACAATTTAGTGGCCTCTTGACCTATTACCCTTGGGATAAAGTTCCGGGTAAAATATAAAGGTGTACTGTACAATTATGTTGCTGCTTATTAACATCGCACTTATAACCGTGACAGACTGTGTACCCTAATAGCCGCATCCCCAAACGAACGATGACGTCTACGTTATACATATCCATATAAGTACATTATGAGTTATGACTTTTGATAAAAACCATAGGGCCATGTTGGCTGGTTGCTTGTGCATATATGGTATAAGTATATAATATAACAATCAGGTATGTTTAAAGAGAACAAAAAATATTTCCAATGAGTGGCTATGACTTTCGATAGGATTTTTCATTATAGAAATGATATCCAACATAACCAACTATGAAGAATTCGAAATAATTAATTTTTTCCGAGTGCAAGCAGTTAATAAACATTTTTTATCATGGTGACCAGATATTATTTTGAAGTCTTGGATTAAACTATTATGTCAAACAACTTTGATTGGTATTTTTTTTCCATTTTCAAAATTGGCTCAAAATATAATTAATTAAGAGTGAAATAAAATTTCTAATTGTATAACCTAAATTCAGTACACTGTAAAAAGGTTGTTATAATAGCATAATTTTTTATGGGGTACTAGAAATTATATTGTATACAAAAATGTGAATATGTGTCATACAAGTACAATACTTACATAATGTTTAAAAAATTATAAACAGTTTGTTAAAAGTAAGATGAATTCTGTTTGTATAAATCGTAAATTTAAATTGTTCTTATTCAAGAAAATTAGTTGGAAAAACCTTTATCAAATCAATTTCGAAAAAAATAGAAGAGTCCAAACCTGATCTCATAAGAGAATATGTGGTTTTTGTAAAATTTTAGTGTGCCTAACTATTAATTTTATAAAACCAACATTAATATTATTTGTTATTAAACCACAGATAGAATTAAAACATACTAATTTTTATTTTTTTTTGAATGATAAATAAAAAATTGTATACTGATAAAGTGGTAAGAACTAATAAAGTACTGTATTTATGAAATAAAACAAATATTTTAAGAATTTTAATTATCATAATGAGAATCAGGAAGGATTATATAATTTATTATATATAAATACATTAATATGTATTTATATGTATTGTATATGTACCATTATTATGTACCGTAAGGAATACAAGAAAAGGGAAATGATGATTGTATACATTTTATTTTTCTTGAACATGTTTTTGTGTTATTATTATTCTGTATGTTTACGATTGCTTTGCAATATTTATTATAAAGGAATAAGGGACCCTAGAGATTAAGTTGGTTCCTCTACACCATCACCTCAAGGTAAGTTGCATTCATAAATCAAATTGTGAAAACTGCTGTAACCAACAACTTTGTCAGTAAACGTTACAAACTTTGATATTATAGTGTAAAGACATTTGAGATGTAAGAATAAATTCTTTTTTGTGCTATTAAAATAAGGTTTTTTTATGCGATTTATTTAGAAGAAAGATTTTACACACACACACATATATATATATATATATATTTATATTCTGTCCCTGTACACATTGCAAGTGTTACTTAAGTCAGCATCAAGAGAGGTACGAATGAAGTGTATCTAAGGGCTATGAAGGGTATAAAGGGTAAGAAGTATATGAAGAGCCTGAGGGCATCAGTATTGTTTCACGTACAACGGAAATTGAAACGTATGAGCTGTACACATGTCAACAAAATGGTCTGACTCGGCAACAGTTCCAGAATTTTTAAAACTGGATATACGTGTGTGGGTGTGTGCACACTAATTTAGGTATCAATATATTTATACTGGTTGAACTCTTAATTCAACATGACAATTAATAATAGAAGATGGTGACAGATAATACAGTATAGTCGTGTAGATAATATAAAAATTAAGAAACTATTAAGTAAATATTATTGAATCAATAACAAAAATCGTTAAAAATAGGATCTAAAATGGTATTTGACATTTAACGTCTTAAAAGCGCATTAGTGCTGATAGTTAGTGGAGGAATATGGGGTGTAAAGGGGGTAGTAATTGGACGTAAAGAATGTGATGGAACTTTGAAACAAAGTAGAGGGATCATGAAAGGTGAATCAATGTTATTATTTAATAACCCAGCAAGATGACAAGGAATTGAATAAACGAGTACACGTTTTCGCTCAATTTAGTGTTGCGACCCTCGGTTATCTTTGCGAGATAGAAAGTCTTTTTTTACTTTACCCCCATGTCAGCAGTTTAAACCAACCAGTCTCGGTTTTTGACGTACGTACGGTTTGAAATAAATTTACACAAATCACACACCACATTTATGAAAATTGTTTAATATTATTTATTAAAATATAATAACATGGACTGTATTCGAGTTGTATACTGTGTATACTTCATTGGCGTTATTGTGCTGCGAATACATGCACGGCCGTTGCCCGTCACGCCACCGATATCATCTAACGCCGAGTAAGAAATAGTCGCGACGCGTGCAAGGTTTTATTATACTCCGGGGCTTAATAAAAACCCTATTGCTCTACGAGTGATTTATATTATTTCAACTAGTAGATTTTTTGTATTTCAGATTTTTCCTTAAGCATGCTACAGACTGGATCAATTCTATGTCTGTTTTTCCTCTTTTTATCCCAAAACTATGTCATACTGTGGGTTCAAATGTAATATCTTTTTATCAAAACTATTGGGTATAGTATAATATGGATTATTATATAGAGCTTATTCACAACTTTGTACTATATTTTCTAAGATAATTGGATATTTATTAGGATATAAATAGAGCTATGTCAACGTTTTACGTCTCCCAAATTCATATTCCTCGAATGATATGACATTTATTTGTGATTAAGGTATGAGCATTTATTTTCACGAGTAATGCTGATTAGTATTATATTACATTAATATTAAATAACACAATGTTTATTTGGTTGTAATAAAAAGGTGCTAATATTTGATTTCAAAAAAATATATAGTTTGACTTATAATTGTCTTTCAGATTATGTGAATTTGGCGAATTTCATAAAATCCGTTTACAAGATATATTATTTGGTGCAACGTGGCCGGAAAACAATTAAGTTATTATTATAAAAGCAAATGCCGTATGCGCGGCGTTGTGTATAGGCAATTTGGGTACATTGATGTCGTAGGATCTTTTCTATTTCGATATTTTGCAAAACGTTCGGTTACATTAGTTATAATAATTGTAAGAAGTATTATACATTATAAATGTTTTCTTTTACTATTTATTTTTAAACTGTGCAGAAACGAAGTGGATTTAAACTTTTGTCTTATATACTTAAATTGTTAAAATATTATGGAAGTATTTGTGTTATTATTATTTTTATACGTACTCGTATCTAAGATATTAAGACTTGGTTTTTGTTTTTTGATTTTATTTGTATAGGGTTTTACCCATTGATAATTCAATAAAAATAAAAATAAATAATTATACATAAGAAGAAGCACACTAATTTTAAAATTCTCAACTATCTTTAAAATATCAAGCATAATTTTTATTGTTTTCAAAGAGAAGTACATTTTCAAATAATATATTTTAGGACAATAACTAAAAAAATATAATTCATAGGTTTTAAAATAAAATGAATACGCTTTATAAGACTCGAAAGAAGAGATTTTTTCTCATCTAAACCAAATAGAGTTGGTATTATAAATGGCGACAAAGTTAATATTGTCTGGGCTTTCTTTCTTTCTTTTTTTTTGAAGAACTCATTTAAATATATTTTGCACAGTTTTCGTCTTATGAAAATTGAGTGTTGATATAATTAAATTTTGACTCTTTCCGTGTTTTTACATTTTTTAAAAGTTTAATTATATAGATACATTTATACGAAAAAAATAAAAATTAAAAATGCCGATAGGAATACGTTTTAAATATAGTTGTCTTGTAAATGTTTTAATAATTTGGGCTAGTATTGGCTTAATTTGGTACCCAATGGACAAAGGAGTCCTGACCAGTGACCTATTGTCCGAGCAAAGTCAAACTCTCGAATCGATCGAATAGGTTTTTTAGTTTGAATAAAATATAACAAATAACGAAACATTTCGAAAAAATTACACTCATGGTCTAGAGCAGTGGTTCCCAACTCAATGATAGGCACGGACCACTCTTATAAATTTTTCACCATCATGGACCACTACCTGATTTTAATTCTACCCCCTCTTTATATCACTTATTTTTTTTAGTTTTATAATTTTATAGTTTATAATTTCTAGGAACAAAATAAATTCAGAAATACAGTTTATGTCGTGGAATAAATATATTTTAACTTATTTATTTAAAAATTTAATTTAATAAAAAAAGGTGATACAAATTTAAATATTACATTTTGCGAACTTATATTAACTAACTTATTCAATGAGAAAAAAATATAACAAATTTATATAATTGAGTATTAATGTGACTTATTAGGGCGTGATTCTT
>JAIPRK010001425.1:0-66744 GCA_025469195.1 Chaitophorus viminalis
AACCCTTCTCGCGTAATAATTAATATATTAAATTAATTTTTAGTTCCAAGGGTGTGTAATATTCAAATACCATAATATTTTTAATATCATGATGTCATTATACTCGCATATACCCTCGTCAAAAACTACACGGCTTTTTAAATTATACTTATGTTAAAGTTATTAGGTTGAATTCGCTTTAGTGATGGGTAATAAACATCCAGAAATTGTTTTAATAATACGATATAACTAATATATAAATTTTCGTTTTGAAATTATTTAAGAGGGCGAGACTCCTAGGTTAATTGAAACTCTGTGTTTGAGTGAAACTCAGGGATGGGTATTGCTATATTGGTCTTTTAAACACGGAACCAATTTATTGTTGCATTCAAAAAAATGAATCTGAGTGAAATATGCCATGATAAAGATTAGGTATATAGTTAGTTATTAGTTTTAGACCAAATTTCAAGTAAGTAAGTTTAACTTTTAATCGAAAATTTCAAGTGCCTACGTAACAAATTTTATAAAAAATTTATAAAATGTTTATAATGTAGGTATAGTCAAACACACACAAAAAAAACACACATCATGATAAAACTAATAGATTCTGAATTAAATGAGTAAGACTGTAAACAAATTTTATTAAATTAGGAAGGATAAATTATTTTTGAGTAATCAACGTTTTCCGAACGTAACTTGTACGTATTGAATTTAATATTTATATGAATATATATATATATATATATATATATTAAATGTAATTGTAGGGAATTTTCCGTCAGATGTTTCGATCATACATTTCATAAAAAGATTTCCCTGCGGACCCAAACAGTATCGAAAACCACATGAATTCTATATATATATATATATATATTTATTTATATATTTTACGGTTCTACCCGATATTTTTTATGAGCAATGAGGGGGTCGTGGCCTATCGTTTTCACTTTTTACGCTGTGCCTTTTTGTTTTTTATTACTTCGTTATGCTGTTCAATTTATTTATACTCGCCACAAAAAGAAAAAAAAAATTACAAAAACCCTCGGTTACCGTTTTTTGGTTTACTCAGATATATTTGGCGACAGATGGACGGAAAACTGAACATACTTTATGACCAACTATTTCATACACAATCGATATCAATCTGTACATTATTTTCGTGCCATTTAATTACGAAATTATTCAAATGGTTACACGATACAGCGTTTAAGTAATAATAAATAGTTATTTGCGATCTGAAAGGTACTAATATCGAACACAATTAACAATACGAATGGATCGTGCCGCAGTAGCGCTGAAACCCATTTAAAAATTGCATTTATTGGGCTACTAAGTAAGCAGTAGATACGTGTACCACAAGTCAGTAGACATTGGACGTGAATACGTCATCCATAGTAAATATATAATAATAAACAATACTTAATAGGTTTTACTCCATTAGTGTTATACGGTTATAGTGGTCATACCTATAGGCTATGAACAACATACATTCAAAGGTATACGTATAAACGTATTTGTAAACGAAACGAATACGGAATAATAATAACAATTAACATAAACCATAATATTGCTTAATATGTAAACAACTTAATATATCTCAGAAAGAACAACTATCAGTTGTTTTTAAATCAAAAATCTATGAAATATAAGTGGCACTAGTTGAATAAGTTAGTTCACTCAATTATCTACACAATATTTTAGCTTAAGTATAATGTTATATAAAAAGTGCAAACCAAACAACACAATAGAAGTATAGTTATAATTTTATTACAAGTTGTTTTACATAATTAATTATTATACATCATAGATAGGTAAATAATACATAGTTTAGGTACAACTGTAACAAGAAAAGATTTTCAATAATATAACATGTAAAAAAATAAATATATAAAAAAAAACAAAAGTATAAGTAACTCTATTATTAACACATGTTTGCATTGAGTATACTTAAATATAAAAATTATATACATTTAAAAAAGAAGTGCATCATTAATATACATTAATCAAAATAAAAAAAAATATATCAAAAGATAAATACAAAAAAAAGATTCTAATGTTGTCGTAGATCGATAATGATGTTGGTTTCCAAATCACTTTATGAAAGTGAAGGTGAAGATTGACTACATCAATAATGTCCCTGTAGAGATATAAAAAAATTGATGTGTTAGTTATTTTCTTTTATTTTTATTTAAATTTAACTAAATTTTATTTTAGGATTTAAATAAACAAATTTGTATTTACTAGTTGCATCAATTTGTTTTTCGTTTCTTTGTTGTCACTGTTATGCTTTCCAAAGTATCCTCGAAAGACTCTGAATTTTTTTTTTCAGAGATACATCTGCCAAAAGATATATCGCCTGAAAAATAAAATAATGTTATTAATTGAACATTTCCTAAACAATTAATAACAATTAATAAGAAATAAACTATTATAGTAATTATAGGAGTAATTATTATTATAAGCTAATCTGTTATCAATTTATTTTAAAATCTATCTATCATAGGTAAAGATAAATTTGTTTCAAAATTCGCAATTAAAAAAAAAATATATATTCAAAATATTTTTAGAACAAGCTTATTGACTCACTATACGACCAAGGAATTGTACCAACGATGTTTCTTAAATTTTTCATTTTTTTACGCTGGTTACCCAAGTTCTAAAAATAAAAACTTAAAATTAGTCATTTTTAGATAGGTCAAATTTATCTTCGCTTTTTATATACTTAGTATACGTATTTTATTTTCATTAAAAACTGCAGATAATAATTAATACATATTTAAACAATAATATATGGCCATTTTTTTAGTACATACCTGGACGTTTTTGAATTTTTCATTTTCAGGCTTTTTTATCTTGGGTTTTTTCTGCTTGAGGTTTTTCTGTTTTTGCTTTTCTTGTTTTTCCGTAGGTGGAATTGGGTCTTTGATAATTGGGAGGGGAAATTTCGCAATGTGTGCCACACGTCGTTTTCTTTTATCAGAAGTCGACTTCTGATTTATTTCTAACCAAGTTAAGTTGTCATTACTCGTCTAAAATATACATTTTATATTAGATTTAATTCAAACAATATTATAGTGGAGGATAAAAAAGTGGACGCATATTATATGTTTTGGAACGGATAAGACTTAATTTAATGTTATCATAGTTAATAGTTATTTAAATTTGAATAATTTGAATTATTTAAATGAATTGTTGCTAAGCAACAGAATTTTTTTACAGTGTTTAAAAATTACAAGTATGTATTCATGACAACTGTAAAAATTATATGTAATAAATAAAGAAATGTAACTCACAACAAATATGTTTTTGGTCGATGGACGAGCAACTTTTAATGGTTGAATGCCTAAAACAAAATATTATAGGAAATAAATACATTTTTCTTACTATTATCGTTATAAAATGGACAAAGAAAACTAATCAAATAATAATTAACTTTGTATAATAATAATAAACATTGTAACTTAAACTTTTATAGGGGTCTTTTTTCGATTTTTTTTCTTTAGCACTAGACTATTCACTATAGTAAGACAAAACAAAAATTTTACTTTTCAATGCAGCGCTTTTTCAAAATATAAATTTTATTTTTATAATCACAAATTTTCAAAATAGTTATTTTACATGCAAAATTTCTATTAAACGAAACGAAAAAAATGTACACAATCTCAATTTAGACTAGCCTCTTTTTCACATTATGAGGTTTTTATAATTTTACTTAATTTTTCAAAATTTATTTTTTGAAAAATATGGAGAATTTTTCGTTAAGTATATCAGTTTGATCAAATTAATAAAATTGTATTTAGTAAAATTACAATGTAAATTATTTTTTCAAGTCTAAATGTTAAACCATCATATATACGTACTTATATTATTATACTTAGTTGCTGTATCCATTGTATTTGATATAGATTATATACCTAAATAGTTTTTAACAAAAAGGAAATAATGTTTTAGTGAATTATTTAGTAAGAACTTATAATTCCGTGATGTGTTGAAGGCGTCTAAAATAGAAGTGAAAGAAATTGTATTCGTTCCGATAGCTAACAGACTAACAAGCTATGAAATAAACAAATTATTATAAGCCAGCTGCATGACACCTTAACTTAGTTATCAACATTGACTGTATTAATAAATAATTTAAAACGTTAGTTCAGTTATTTAAAAGTATACCCTATTTGATTATTTGAGTATCATTTTTACAGCATTGTCGTTTAGGTACTTTTTACTGAAACCTTTTTACTTTTAGCCGATACACTTTTATAGTCCTTGTAGCGTTTTGTGCTCACTGCTCACTTCGAGACGTAAATTATTAAGAGTATTTTCAAACATGTTATGAAATATATTTCAAAGCTTTCGGCCATCAATGTTCAACCCTTCAGGTATGGAAAAATTATTAATTATTGAAATACGCGATCCGCTTAAAACATATTTCCCGATTATAATCTTCAATTATACGTCGCAATTTTGAGATAGCTGTAAGTTGTAACTGTAAAGCGTGCATGAAGTATATATCAGTTGACCGTTTTGGTCCCAAAGTCTGTACTACGCATGCGTTATAAATATAGATAACGCGGGACGGGGAACGACGGTCACGGTGAAAAGGACGCGCACCACATCGATAACATTTTTAAGTAGGTCCATTACAATAATATTGTTGGACGTAAATAGTTTAAATCACTCGGACTCGAACATGTTTCCGAATAGATCATGCAGCGGATTAGCAGGAGTCGGAGAAAAAACATCACTGGCATTTAGTTGAGTAAAAATATTCAAATATACCTATTTAAGTATGTATTTTAGATAGGCACTTTTGGAAATACTTGGACGTAGTATTTTAAATACTTTGCCAGAGTATCTGTATAAATTGTGGTATACAGTAGTATTACTGTGTCGAACCATAGGCGCAACAAATAAAAGATTCAAATTGAAAGTGAATTATATGAAATACAATACAACTCATATTATTATTCACAAAGATGTTTGAATGAATTGCCATTCAGTATATTAAGAGCTTATAATGTAGGTACACCTACTGTAGTCTAAATATATATAAATATTATATAATACTTATTATAAAATTCAAACACTTTTCATCCAATGCCGGTATAGTTGTTATTTTTGTTTATTTTGCCACACGAAAACATTTTGAAGTCCCGTGTGTACGCGCATATTAATACCTATACAAAAATCAACTTTTTGTATCCTGCAGTCCCGTCGCTTCGATTCGTTCTGTTAATTTTATCATTTATCTTACGCAGTAAAGTGTGCCCCCGATTCTTGTTTACAAAAATAAAATTGTTTATTCGTTCCCCTGAGGCTATGTCAGGCAATGGCGGCAACTAACTAAACGTCCTCACTGTGCGGTGTAATACAAGGACGACAGCGACGGGGTGGGGTGGGCAATAGGTTTATGTGTGTGTGTGTGTGTGTGTGTTTGTGTGTGTATGTCTGTGTGTGTCCGTGTCTCTGTGTGTGTGTGTGTTTGTATTTGTGTGTGTGTGTGTCTGTGTGTGTGTGTCTGTGTGTCTGTGTGTGTGTGTGTGAGTGTGTATGTGTGGTGGTTGTGGTGTTGGAGTAACGATAACGTCGCGAAGGAGTAACAACGCCCATAATATGATATTATATTATATATTATGGTCTCCTCTCATCCTTTACCGGCCGGTGTGTCCGCTGCCGCCTCGCCAGTAACAAACAATCGGCGTTATATTATTTTATTATTATTATTATTATTGTTGTCGAACGCGTTTTGCTGGCGACCAGCCCCGGTACGGACAGAAGGTGTTTTGGGTAAATACGTATATACATTATTATAATGTGATTTCTACAGATATATGGTCGAGGAGACACCTACCCACCTGCCCGCCTAAAGGTACATACACACACACACATATACAATATAAATACCTAATACTACACTTTATTACACTACACCGATTACACTCAACGCACATGCGATATTATCTTTTCTCCTCCCCCTCCCACGGATAAATGATGTATAATATGTGTTTCCAAACTCCTTTTTAATACACTTCGTGTACTCGCCTGTAACCGACTACGCGATTATTATCACACTGCCACCCTCTCATACTAAATAAATATTTTTTTTTATGACCATGTTTATTGATTATTCGTTTTTTATTTTGGTATTTTTAATTTTGTTAAGACTAAACAATTTCTAATTCCATGTCTTTAAGCAAATAACACATATACATTGGTCAACGTTTACCCTGAAATTCAATCTAACCTATCTTGACCCATCCTTTAATGATTAGAGTTAGGGTTAGGGTAAGCTTTTAGTTATGGGTCTATACATTATAAACGGATAGGTATGATTCGTGAAGTAATATTTATATTCTTTACTAGCACCACAGATCTCATATGTATGACATAGGCCTGTATTTGTTGTATGCACGACAAGTAAATATATTTTTCGTGCGATCTAAATTATTATTATACCCGTGTTTTTTCTTTTTATTCTCTTTTGGCATATTATATGATCGTCTTCCATGTTTATTATAGATTTTATTCTACGTATATGTGTTTTGTGTAGAGAAATTGAAGAAAAGGGTTTTGCTGATGTAATTGAAAAGTTCAAAAAAACAGAAATAAATTCGATTTCGTTATGTATTCAAAGCGTGCATGAGCTCATTTAATATTCAGCTCACACGCTAGACATCTTCGGTTGTCGAATGTGCTCACGCACGTGTTATAAGCTGATTTCTATACTGCTTTCAAGTAAATAATTTTTGTATTTAAAATGTTTACTGGATGTGTTTTTTTCGCGAATATAGTCGACATAATCATTTTAGAATGTATATAAATCGTTTAAAATTGCATCATTATGTTTATTACACATACGTATTACTACACGACTAGGCAATCGTGTGTGTAGGTTTTTTTTCATAGTAAAAGTGCACTTATTTACATAGATTTCTGCAAGTAATATAAATATCTGTTCAAGGTTTTCAACAGTTTCTATTATTTCTCGAGTATTGTTTGGAAAAGACGTTGGAAAATCCTCAACAAAACAGGCTAAAATTTTAAAATGTGCCAACAATTACCAATGTTAAGATGCCATACTGTTGATGTTTACAGAGTGGATGAAAATGAAAATTGCCCTACCCCATAGGTGTTGTGTAGTTCTAGTATATAGTGTAATAATGTTATTTATGTGTTTATAATTTCGGAAGGTTCAAAATGAATTCTTACGAGATTCGCCCGTACGCGTTCATACCTATGAACGATATTATTATTATAATTGTTAGGTATCGTAAGACTAGTTCAGAAGTTCATCGAAGTGTTCATCTGGACGTGGTAGGTACCTATAGCGGTACACATTGTTGAAGTTGACATCGTCAAGATATTATATTATATTATATATAAGGTCGGAAAGTGATCCTGGAAAAACAATAGCACCTAGGCAAGTGTTTTGGTATATAGCTATAGCGTATACAGACGCGGGGCGGAAGAAAACTGGGTGAGAGAGAAAGAGAGCGTGTGCGGTGTCGTCGTGTGATGGAAAAATAACAAGCAGTCGTCGAGTCGAAAACATTTTCCGGTAATGGAAAAGTAATCCAATATGTACACGCGACCGGCCGGCGGAGGCGGTGGTGGTGTAGAGAGCAGTAGTTTTACGGTTCGGAGTTCCGCGTGAGACCGTGTCGTCTGGGGTCAGAGCGGTGGCAGACGTTGCACACGTGACGTTAACGAAAGACAAATCATGCGACAAACGGGTGACAGGTGAAGGTGACAAATTACCGCCGACTCGCAACGAGCAAACGCCACGTCAGCGGCGACGGTATAACGGGATGCGGGCGGATATACCAGTCGCGCAGTTACGGTTGATAATTAATATTATTTTCGGACCGATCCAGATGATAATATACCTATATAATACACAGTAGTGGATCTGTCCAGTATTTCGAGAGTGAATACGTAGTAAATATGTATGTGCATATATTATTATATTTGTAATCGTATTATTATATAGTCGCGCAGCCATTGTCCTTGTTGAAATATTCCAGTCAACGATTTTAAGTGGCGTTTTCACGTTGGGAATTCTAATAAACACCCGGTAAAAGCCCAGACAGAGCTGAATTCTTCAAATTTTAGAAAACGTTCGAATTGAGCAAAAGAGATACGCATCCCTCTTCTCTACCAGTACATAAAATATTCATATGTAGATGTATTTCACTTATAAACAAATTACTACCTATATCGAATCACTTAAAACTGCATAATTTATTCATTAGAATTCTTCAACACTGCAGTTTGGCTCTTCTGTTTGATATATAATTTATATCACCATATACATGTATTGAACTAATGTGTTGATATGTTGAGAGTTGTCATAAAATATGTAAGGTGTTGATTAAAGTAGATCTTAAAACTATCCTCCCGAAAAATCTGCCATCATTAATATTGTAATCCAAAAATATTTTTTGAACGATAATTTTTTTATGTGAGAAGAAACTACTATAATATTCTACTATCCTATTTTTATTTATTCCTCTTGTTTATGCTCACTACTTCTTATATTATATATAAAAATTGTACATACATTGAATTGTTTAAACGGTTTTGTTTGCGTTGCCAATAAGTAACCACAACTGTTCGAACCACAAATTTCTATTAGAATAATTTTGGAATTTTTCAAAAATATTTTTTAACTATAATTATGTTTACACACAAAATTAAGCTCTCTATGTAAAATGTACAAACCATTCGTAGGTATCGTATTAAAATGTATGTATGTGAAATCGTAGGATTATCATAGTCAATATAGGAATCAAGGAATCAGTTTAATAAAATTACTATATATATTTATTTTCCATTTATGCAGTAATCATTTTAAAGTTCTTATATCGCCCAATAATATGCGTTTATAAGTGTTTTAATATACTGATTTTGGTTAAACGTAGTAAGCGTTTTGTTTATTGTTGTTAACCAGGTACCTAATCGGTTAATTATGAAAAAGTAACGTAAATTCACCACATTAAATATACTACATCGTAATCGAAAAACAACTCGCGCACTATATTATACATAGGTATAAAGAGCACTCGATATCCCATTAAATATATTGAAACACAGTTTGAGTTCATTAACATTTAACACAAGTATTGTCCGATACAAGTATATGTACACATAAATCTGTGCAGTGTATTCCGTAAAATATACTTATCCGTGTGATAACGTTTATTCCACACAGTATTATTGACACGATATAATATCCGAATGTGCAGTTCGCTGCCAGACGGATAAATCATTAAAACCGTCCGGTCATGCAGAGAAACGAACTCCCCGCCGAGATTACACCACAGTTAATATTTTTCAGCCCTTCGTAAAACGGTCGTGTAATTTTTATTTTTTATCTAAAAGACGTACCGCCGCCGTGGGCTGAACGCACATACACACACGCTCAATGTTCTCTAAAACAAGTCGTTGAAATAATCGATGAAATACGAAGGCGTAGATTTACGGCAACATCGGTCTATTGCTCCCCTTGTTGGCTGTTGTTAAACGCGGATGCGCGCCCGCTGTTTGATTGAAAAAAAAAAAAAAAACCATGTTTGATAAGTCGTCTTATACTCGAAGATGTAGAGGAAAAAATGCTTTACTCGAGTGTCAGCTGTTATCATCGCAAGAGCGAGAAAAGCGATTGGCGCCGACGGGATTTAAACGAAATATATTGTAGGTTATTGTAGGATGGTGGGAGAAAAATATTTCATTTTTTTTTCTTTTTAAATCTTACGCGTGTCCGATCGACCCAATATATAATCATCTCATGTAGACGTAAAATTTTATTTTATTATTACGTTCAAGGTTTAAACGATTTAAAAGCAAAAAGACCGGAAATTGTAAGAAAACGGAGAAAAGTTAAGTACAAAAGGTTTTTTACGCGTCTTGACAATACTTCGTTTTATACGTTCATTGAAAATAGATAGTATATATTTTACTTTTTTATCGAATGTGCTGCTGCACGAACGGCAGTCGATTCGGTATATAGTAGTAATTTCTAGACGTGGTGATAGCCGTGTAGAGGGGACCAGTGCGGTGTTATGAATATTCCCGCTGAATGACGATAGAGATTTTTAAAGAGTATTGTGACGTGAGCCCTCGGGGATTATTTTTTTATATGTATAAAAAAAACCTGTAAAATAATAGTAATAAAAGTAACACTCGCTTGCGGAGAGATTTTGGAGATCCCAACTCTCTTTATATATGGGTTTGGAAATATAATAATAATAATAATAATAATAATAATAATAATAATAATAATAATAATAATAATAATAATAATAATAATAATAATAATAATAATAATAATAAATCTACACCTATTCAACTGTTCGCTACGGAAGGCGCAGTTCTTTAAATACGCGCATGACGACGTTATCTGTACTTTTATTTTCGTATGCACCCCGAGCGATTCGACCGCATCGTTTCGACTTTATGGCGTTGTTCATGATCGCAGGGAAATCGTGCGCCCACCACTGATTATACCGCCGCCGCTGCTCTAATTATAGAGCTAAAGATTTAGCTAGGTGCAATATTATGATATAATTTCGAGCGTTTTTATCCGTCGCATGTGTGTCCCGCGATCACGTTAACACACCCGCGTCATCGCCGTCGTTGACGTATAATAGTATACATACCGTGTACGCGCGAGCATATGTATATATGTTGTATGTATATGAAATATAGCACATGCATGTATATTTTGATGATGTGTGCTCTATACTAACTTATCAGATCATCCGGGTACATCGTATCTTGTCAACAGCCACGAGACGGACGTAATATTAATAGGGGTGGAAAAAAACGCTCATATTTCATAACTACTGGGTATGTATAATATTGGGTCCGACCGAGCGACGGTGACGACGACGACGGTCGAGACGAGAAACCTGTACGAAAAAAACCTTTTTTTCTTCTATTTTCACTGCCACCGCCGCCGCCATTTTGTCATTTAGCCGCACCATACGCGTTTGACGATCGAACATACGATTACCTAATTATAATAAATTATTAATATAATCCGCACGCGTTTATCGCTGTTTTAACGATATTAACCACGTAGGTTTGGTAGTACATGTAAAACATAATGTACAGTATAAGTATCAGTTTTGAAAATTACAATTTGTTTTATTACGTATTGTGTAGTGTATTATAGTACAGGACAACGTGCCGTGCATACCCGAAATTATATGTATTCTCCAGAGATTCGAGTGCACCCGCATCCCGCCACGATTGACGGTGGCCAAATAAACGTGGGAATTTATGAAACAACAATGTAATAGACTTATATTATCATAGTTTGTGTGTTGAGTCGAAGTAAGCTCTCGTGAAATGAAAGTTCTCTTGCCATCCATTAGGTTTAAATCGACATGTTAAAATGGGTCTGTATAATTAAAATCAAAGAGTAAAAAAATTGTTTTTAATTTTCGAATCGCTTTGGTGGAATAAAACGTTCAGTATTAGACACCCTTGTCGGCCTATATATTAATTTCTGAGAATTTTGAACGTGTAACCTCCTTGCGTCCTCGGGCTCACATCGTTACACACGCGACACTGTGAGTGGAGGTGTTTTCCAATTATCTCAAAATTATCTGACGTGACCTGTCTGTCTGTTAGCGGCGGGCGTCGGCGTTGTCGGCGTCCAAACGGTTCATGTCTATAAAGATAATTACAAAAAAGAAATTTAATTACCGCAGGTGGTAAACACGGTAACTCCTTCATATTATAATCATGATTATGGGTTTATTTTTTTTTTTTCATCTTTAGGTAAGGTATGGGCATGCATTATGTATATATACACGAAAACATCCAAATTTCGGTTACCCCTTTCGGAAGAACTAGTATGAACCGTATATTACACCAAACGGCGGTATCCTTTTTCATTGAAATTGGAAAAAACACCTCGTCAATATAATGTGTATCCGGCTTTATAGCTCTCTAATTACGACCCTTCGCTGTCAGGTACCGTACACACCCAATAATAACGCGTTGACGATCGTCTTTATGTCTACGTATACGTAAAACAATATTCACGATGTTATTTGGATAATTCGATCGACCAACCGCGTTTTATATGGAGAAATTTCATATTGACCGCAAGCCCAAAGGTGACATTTTATGGTTATTATTGTAATCCGAGTCTAGTCGATTTTTTTATGTCCTATCGGTGAAAGTTCTCGTTTTATGTTGAATTCTCATTCGCGGTCGCATTTAATAACGTACATTCAAAATTGCATTTTGTCCGATCAAATTGAAAATTTTTCGTTTCTCTTAATTTTACAGTATACCTATATACCTATTATTATCATTATGGTTTTTTGGTAATATAATTTTTATTTTACTGACAGTTTTTTTAATTTTTTTTTCCCAACCTACGAATACGAGAACGCAGATCGTATACATGATATTGTAATCCCAATACGATTAACAAACAGTAGTTTTGTATTACGGTGTCCATATAATAAGTAAACGCGCGTTTAAGTATGTATGACTGTATGTCTCTTCTCTGGCTGTGATATTGCTGCATAGTGTCTCAATATTATTATACGGAACACAGACGTTATAATATTATAGTTTCTATTTGATATACACACTCGCACCCATTCAATTTCTGAACAATCGTTGTATATTAACAGGCGCCGTCTCATGTTCAATAAATTAAAATATTTCAACCGGTCCCCCGGATAATGGCCGTTCTCGATATATATAATACTATCCGTCATACATTTTATAATTATATGTGTATATACGCACATACGCACGCGCAATAGAGGCCATACTAAATCTTTCGTAACATCCCCTAAATAATACCCGGTCAAGAAGGTTTAAATCAGGATTAAATCACAAAACAAAACAAAAGGGTATTTAAAAGCTGAGTTTTATTAAAATTTAAACCGTGCCCATTTGCATATTACCGAGGTACCTACGGTATATGTCCTGGAACAGCGCTTAGAAACTTGTTATTGTTTTAACAATACACTCGAAACATGGAAAAATGTATACGTACAGAGTGAGAGAGAGTGGCATAGCATGGCATAAAAAGAGCACTTTTGTATTGTGTACATTTTTTTACCTCGAGTGTAATTGACCTTAATTTTCCATATATAGAACGTTTGTTTTCTTTTCTTTTTTTTTTCATTAGGTTTTCGTATCGTATTATAACACAATGGGAACGCACATTATTATTAATACCTGTTGGTCAATACTCAATACATATAGGGAATTTTACAATATATTACATTATTATGTATTTAACATATATAGGTGTATTTGTTTATAAATTCGCACGCATACGCATAATATTATTAATAATACAATGCCCGAGCACAAGTATAAAGGGTGTCCAACTGCAGAAACGTATGCAAATGTCATTTACAATATATATGTATATGTATGTCTGTGTGTATGTGTGTATGGGGACAATCAATGCAGAAAACTTAATGTAACCTATGCATACGTATACTGTTTCAAACACGTGCGCAGGTAGCGGAGATAATTATAATGAGCGAAAAACAATGACGAATACACGATCTTATATTGTCGGCGTATCGAAGAAAGAGTTTGACGATTAAAATCTCATTGATCTTTACTTTTTTTTGTTGCAGGTCATAATATATGAATTGATAGTTATAAGGAGTCTGATGGCACAGCAATGAGGTCGATCAATTTGGTTTGGCTGTGTTCCCTTCTGTTGTTGGCATTAAAATGGACCAACGCCACAGACTTGTGTAAGTATTGAAATATTTCAACGTGGTATATATTTATTTCCGACCGTACTCCGGTATGCCAGGATAACATTAGCGAAAGAATCTTGTTAGTGCACGCTTGTAAATTCGTGCTATACGAGAATGAACATTCGCTGACAACATTTTAATGTCGCATTAAAGGACGAAAAAATCAATGAATATTTAAACGACTGAAAACTAAAATTATTTTCCTCTTCAATAAACATTTTATTAGTGATTGTTATATCTGAGTGATTCGAATGGTACAGAGAGGTATGGAAAACTCAGTCCATTAGTTAATAACATTTTGGGTATAGCTTGGGGGTTAGGTTATAGACATGCTATGTATTAATGGCAACAGCCATGTAATTTAATCGCATCTTTCTGTCATAGCCCTTATTGGTTGATCGTAAATACCAAAAAAATAAAATAAAATGTTCCACCTTGCTAAATGTATTCGTACATTATTTTATCGTGACACATTTTTAATTTCATAGGGCTACGTTTACGTGTAAATGTATTTTACTATCTATCTTTTGTATTTAATTTTAATGATTTGAATCAAAATAACAGAACGCATATACTATGAATGATTTCAATTTTTAAAATATTTATTAATTCTATATATTTTAAAAGCTTGGCAATATTTTGATCTCGACATTGATCAAATAATTACAAAACCTATAGTTAATTAACTGGATTACTTCGTTCGTTATCTCCATAATATTCATCAGACCGCACATATATACGAAGAATATGAATAATTGCAATTTTCAGTCAACAATTTAAATAAAATTAAAAATAAACTAGCTGAAATGCTTACCTAAGTAACATAGGACGAAAAGACATAGAAAATCTAAATCCCCAGTTTTTGTACAAAAATGATCAATTATGGTTAAATTCAAGTTGCGCGTGCTGCATCGCCGCTGGAGGGTTTATTAGGAAAACTCAATTCGTATATATTATGCATATTATTTGGATTTATCCATTTATGTGTTTTTGTGTTTGAAAATCAAGTCAAATCTGTCGTATTATGTGTGTTTTATACATATTATGGGCATAACAATTAATATTATATTATTATAGTAAATATTTATTATTTATATTATGTTAATTACGCCGCATCTGGTTGGTAGTAGAAAACTGCGCGCGATATACAAATCATTCTAGCATTGGAATGTACAACAATATTATTAAATAATAATAATACTATGTATACACGTTGGCGGCAGGCGTTCATCAACATCCTTTCGCGTGTATACGGCTGGTGGGTACCGTGGTGGTGTGGAGCTTAATACTCGCACCGAAAGGGATTCCAATTAAAAGTTGCGGCAGGTGAGCGCCGGGCGAGGAGACATGGCGCGTCACGGGCAACTCTGCGGCACCGGGAAAACTGTGTATATACGGTATATAATATATATTATGCATTGTCAGTGGCGGCCGCGTGCCACTACCGTTTGCTGCGCGTCTGTGCTTGTGTACAAACATATATGCGCGCGTGCATGCGTCAGATAATTAATCGGAGGGTGCGCAGCTGTTCTAATTATACCACGAGTGAACTACAATAATACATATAGGTACGCACATAATATTATACAAGTACACCGCTTACAACTCGTATCACGGAAATCGGACCAGCGGGCAAAAAAGGGTGGTGTCCGATTAATTTTTCAACGTCACCCGCACGCCGTACGGAATTTTTAAAATTCTCTTTGGGAATTTATCCAAATACTTTATTATTATTATTATTATTATTATTATTATTATTATTATTATTATTATTATTATTATTATTATTATTACGGTACACATTTTCAACGTTTTCGTGCGAAACGAGTCCCCCATATACGAATCCCCCAAGTTTTAGTACGTCGCTATATGTCCACCACGATCACGTCTTGCGTCCGACGCGTATACGATAGTATTTTATTATATATATTTATCAATGTCAATGGCGCAGCACGATATCCGGAATTTCGATCAATTTAAATAATTGCCCCCGACTATGTATTTTTAACATAGCTAGACTGTTCGATATTGTGTACTATGAAATCGTGTTACATTCTCTATCTTACTCATTATGATTATTTGAAATTTTTATACATGTGATAAATATACAAATATTTATCTGTTTATTTATTTTCTTTCTGTGTACACGATTTTCTCGGTATATGCAGTATGCCTATAATTTTTCTGATGGAGAATTTTGTCTAGTTGGTACTTTGAGAAGATAATATTTTGAAGTTCTAAATTGTTTTCCGAATAATTGAGGATATCATTGTAATAAGTGTAAAAATTAGACCACAATATTAGTTGTTTAATTGTTATGTTGGTTGTTGTAGCAACTCAAAACATTTACTCTAGGTACTTTGTATACTATTATTCGCATTTTATATTATGCAGCAATATCATTCGATCATCCTTGTAACTCATCCGACCTTGAAGTCTCATTTGACATAGGAGTCTAGACCTTATTTTTTTTTTGTTACATTTAACTGTTGAACATAATTTGTGTTTACTTTTGCAGAGAAGGTATACTGTTCGATAGTTGTCACGTATAGGTATTCGGTCTGTTTAGAAGTTCAAATTGTATACTACACGTCTTTACGTACCCTAATTTATCCGGATTATCGGACATCTGGTTTTACGGATTTTTTTGAATTTAAATAACACTCATATAACTTACGACTCACAATATGGATCGGTAAGAACGAAAAACATAGGGGAAAAAATGTCTAACGGATTTTAATCGTATGTCTGCAATAGCAGTCTCCCTGTCTAATTATATTAATGTACGCACTAAACGTACATAAAAACGTACACACGATTCGATGTGTGAAGAAGACGTTATTGAATGTACGTGGGGGAATGGAGCCGGTGTAGAAGGTTCAATGGTGTATGTATGCGCTCAGAAAAGAGCATGCAAACACCACTTATAATCACACTGCCGAGTAGAAGACGTCAAAAATTGCCAATATCAGCAATAATTATGCGAGACGATATCCCTTCGCGTGGGGAAATAAATATCATGTATAATAAATTATCATTCTCATCTTCGTGGAGTACGCTTATACCTTCCACACCGGGTGAGTTTTTTGGTATCGTTTTCAATAATGACGCGTATGCGTTTTTCCGATGAATAGTTTTTTGAACGATTAACCGCATTGTTTGCGAGCTTACATATACGGGATGTATTTAAAGCGTGAAATCCGCACATAGTGTAAAAAAAAAACTCGTTCACGGATAAGTGATGGCAGTATTAAACTGTCAACAACGTTTAAATACTTTATTCATAGATATTCATTCTAAATCAAAATAATACACTATCGTGGATATGCTTAGTGTAATATCACTACCGTCTGTGTACTTAAACTTCAAAGTAATACTATATATATATATAGGTAATTTGTTTTTTGCGATTGATTAACATAATCACGCGTGTATATTCTATACAAACGACACATACGCGTACTACTGCAGGTGGTGCAAAATCTTTTTTTTTTTTCAAAAATATTTTCGGCATCGTTCATTGCTTTTTTTCATTTCGGCATTAATAAAAAAAAAAAAAAAAACACCACAATAGCGACGCAGCTGCGCGCATTTTTTGTATAAATAATATCGTCGACACACACACACACACACACGTATGCATATACGTATGACACACGTGTCCATACACATAAATACATGGCTTGACTACTATACTTATATTTAAATATTATTATGTGCGCGCGATTGCGAAAAGTCACCACTTCCTTTCAGGTGGCGCGTTACTGCTCGCCGTTGCGGCCGGAATTCAATCTTTTTAGGGGCGAAGTGCGCGCACGCGCTCGGGTAAAATCCCCTCGCAAAACAAACATTTGCAAACAATGGATGTATTAACGAACGAACCAGGAACCGGAACACAACACTGCCGGTCATTGATAAGCCTTTCCCCGGGCAATATTTTACGCATTCCGCTGCCGCGCTCCAGGTTTTATCATCCGGTCCGCGCGTTATCAGCGGTGGCTCGTCCCTCGTTTATATACGTAATAAATTTATTAGCGCACATGGACACTATTGGGTCGGGGCCTCGGGGGTTTGCGTCGCTTGCGATATTTATTGATTGCATATGATTACAAGCACACCATGGCATATACTCCTTGAAAATAATATGGTATGCACATGTTATATTTCATCGTAAAGTGTATGATATGATTATACCTAAAGCTTGGAATCAGACGCTTAATATCGCTTAATATATCAAATGATATATTAAGATTACAAGAATCTACATCCTACACAATGTATGTTTGCAACAAATGTAGTAGAATTTGTTCTGACATCAATAATCCGAAAACATTAAAATCTTTCTACTGTTATTTTATTCGGTCAATGCATGGAATGAGTTGTATAAAACACTATTAACAAGTAAATCAGAGTAAATTATATATATATATATATATATTTTAATATTGTTGTTTCTATTTAAAAAATTCATTAAGTCCATTTTAATGTAAAAGC
Organism: Chaitophorus viminalis; assembly: GCA_025469195.1. Lineage (NCBI taxonomy): Eukaryota > Metazoa > Arthropoda > Insecta > Hemiptera > Aphididae > Chaitophorus > Chaitophorus viminalis. The sequence continues at coordinate 18,225 of JAIPRK010001425.1, forward strand.
ATTTCATACAATAATAAATAGAGAGAGAGAGAGAGAGAGAGAGAGAGAGAGTGGACAAAAAGTTTTTTCATTTTTGAGGTTTTTCTGAAATAATTGTAATTGAATAACTTGAAAGTCCAGTAAAATGGAGTCAACAGTTTTCATATTCAATCAACAAACAAGTAAAAACAATGTAGTAAATACGAACATAGTAACAACGACCATAAAAACTTTAATGCGAAAATTTCAAAATTCAATTCTTATAAGTTATATTAAATCTGATTACTTTTCCACTGTCGAGTTTTCAATGTCCGAGAAATAACATTTTATTAATTTCAGTATATTTTTATGGTAAAAATTATTTTAATAAAGTGGTACATCATAATATATTATTGGTATGTAACGGAAATCTAGATAACGTATTTTCCCGCACCTGCATTACGTTATCAGTACCGTGACACACTACACTGTGGAGGTTTTAATTTTTTTTTTCTTTCTGATTTTCGCCGCAAATGTTTACGTCCATGACGTGACCGAATCCTATTGGCATAATTTACCACTGGCTGTCGTCCACGTGTTATGATAATATTATAATTTAATGACTCATTACGCAACGGGAGTGGTGTTTGGAATAATTTCCTACCCGTAATTCCGAGACGAAAATTACACGGATTATTTGCCGAGTTGCAGGCTGCGTGCATAATATGGATATATTACATGTCTTTGTGATGCGGCGGCAATGGTGACCAACTGGCCGCTGTATATAACTGCTTCGGCTGTAACCATGATGTTTTAAACTGGTATACGTATATTATTATAATATACGCCGTCGTTCCTCCCACAGTTCTAACGTATAATGTAAACAATAGGCTGATAAATTTGGATTATTAACGAAACGAATATTGTACGGTAAAAATATTCTATTGCATTGTATACTTATTAATTATTATTTTTCAAATTTTTTTTTTTTTTTTGCTACAACTGACCGGTCAAAGGTGACGACAGAAATGTCCGCAATATACTATATAATATACATATACCTATGAGAAAAATGCGATGGCTCACACTGCAAAAGGATTTCGTATTATTTTATAGAACAGTATCATACACAAACATTATATTATAAATAAGTTTCCCTACAAAGCATACTGAGAATTCGTAGTTCTTTTTTTTCGTAAACGAAAAAAGAACCCCGCGCTGCTATTGAATGCTATGCCGTCGCCGTCATCTTTAATAAATCGATTAATCGACACTGGTTCTCTGTATACACGCTTTGCACGTTAAACAGTTTGAAATGCGATGTTTAATGAAGCAAAACGCAAAAGCATTCAAATGACGTGGAGTTCATTAACACTCGAACGAAATTTTTTCTCTCTTTTCTTTCCCCTGAAAAAGAGTAATATCCGCAAGAACGCGCGCCGTGGCTATGGAAATAATCGTAACTACGAGAGTGGTGGCGCGGCGCGAGGAGGGAACGTGAAAAAAATATATATAAAATACATCTCACGATTTTTAAGGGGATGAAAAGTTGTCCCCGGGACAAAATGAAGCGGAAATTCGCTTTCGGCGTAATGACGCGTCCGCCGCCTCTGCCGCCGGGTGGGAGGAAACGGATTTGGTTGTCCGATCGGTGGCGTGTACGTCGCTCGGTATTTATATATATTTAACATATACATATAGGTGTGTGTGTGTATGTATGTGCACGTGAATATGTATATATAGGGCGACTCTTGACTGTACGACAGTTCGCGATAAAAACAAACACTTTTGACGTGCACCACCATCGCACCCTATATATATAACAATATATGTGTTCTTGGTTGTCTGGTGGAATCTATAATATAACGACGACGACGTTTCCGCCGCCGGAGGGGTGACTTTTGCGTAAGCCGAAGAAAATTCGTGAGCAGGCAAACTGCAACAGAAGTCGCGGTAATGCGCGTTGGTAAAACTGATTATTTTTAATGCGGTTCGCCGCGATGAACTGCAACCGCTCATCGAGACGTTTCTTCCAGTGCGTTTCACTAACTCAGCGTTTTTCGGTGACACCAATCGATGAATACTACGACGTAATATTTTACTCAGCCCATAATACATATATATATTATATTATACATGCACCCGGTTGGATGCAATTAAAAACTTTTTATTTTTCCAATACATAAGACGAACCCTTAAAAGTTAAATTTTCAAAACCATCGTACACGTGCGTGCCATAGATAATAACAGCAGACAATGGCATACCGTTCAGTCGTTGCCGCATGTTCAAATTTTTTAAACAACGCTCGTATAGGTTATTATTATTTGCAATAAATTCTGAACTTGGTAGTGCTGTGTTGACCATCGCAGACTTTTACTCCTCCAAACCGCAAGGTAGATATATTATGTTCACCTTGTTCTGAGCATTAGATGACGAATGTGAATGGATTAAGTGCATGCGCATCATACGTCATTGTTTCGGGTAAAAGTGCATTATGATAATCTATATTATATGTCTATTGTACTCTAAAATACGTGTAAAATAAAGTACTAATTTTTTTTCCTTTTACCAATTTATAACATATATTATGTAAGGTTTCTTCTGATGCAGAATAAGTTGATATTTTCTTTATTTAGTATAATGTAGTAGAAACACTGCTGATTGTTTTTATTTCGAAGAAAATTTTTATTTTTTAGAACTATTAACGGACAAGTATAATAATATGTATACGTATACAAAACTAACGATGTTATTTCTAGAAGTAAATTCTGCATTCGTTTTATAATTTATAATTTCGTCGTATGTGTTTTTTTTATATAATTTGTTATTGATGGTTTCAACATCTGAGCCTCTCTAGTGAGTTTTTGGTACACGGGGGGTGATCGGTTGGGTATTGTAGATTACGAAATTTTGATTTGCAAATGTTTTTGCACGAAACGTTTTAAAATAATAAAGTATTGATATTTCACGGGTCATCCGGATCCGAGTCCTTTCTATATAGCTACATGATATTTTTCACCTTTTGCGACCTGAACAGTACCTACGTCGGACCTACGAATAATCAATACGTGAAATAACCGAACCCAACATTTGTACTGGTGTACATATGTTGTTGGGAAATTTTTTACTATACAGTCGAGGAGCACGATCGTCGTCGCGTAAACGATATTCGGCAGTATTATATCCATGATGACGACAGTACAGAGTAGGTAGTTGATTTATGATCGGGGTGTGCACGTGTGTGAGAGTGCCGTGTATCCAACTACATGTTCCATACGGCTATACTATACATGTGTAACGATGTTGAAATGACGACGATCGGCATGCGATAATAATGTAATAATAATTATTAAAATGATTATTATCATTGTGCCGCGGCGAACAATATCGGCAGCACTGCATGTCTGCATGTACACGTCGCGTACCTATATAATACAATAAACGTATACAGAGGCGAGAACGTACACTATAATAATATATATTATACATATACGCGTTTAAAAACAAAATTGAAAAAAGATTTCTTTTATACTGCGCGCACACGCATTATACAGTTATGATGATAATAATAATAATAATAATAATAATAATAATAATAATAGTAGTAGTAGTAGTAGTAGTAGTAGTGCCTAGTACATATGATTGCGTTGTACGCGCCAGCGTTTCTTTAATTCTTTTATTGAAAAAACAAAAAACCCTCCTCGCACCAGAGGTATATAAAAAACCGCCGTCTGCCCGCTGCGATAATCGCCCGTTATTAATCAGAGTATTGAATTTACGACGCGTACATAATGCGGTTATACATGCGCTCGCTCGTGTGTCATACGATACACGTGAACCCCCCGAGAGCGGTCATCACCGCCCGCCGTCACCGCGGTGTATATAGTGGTATGTATACTTCGGACCGCGGTCGGCGCGTACACCGCACCTATATACCTATACGCCTGATGCCGCCACTACCGCACGCGTATTAATAACATTACTGTAGGTACGTGCATTCAAAGGACTCCGGGGTGCATGTGCATTCGTATAGGATTCAGTGGCCGGGTCGAGTACATTTATATTTGTACCTAAACTGAAATAGCAAACGTCATTTCGCACGTGTACACCCTCCATCCGTCATCCCCCATCTCCGCTACGACGACATGTATGTTCAGGTATACGGATCGGACCGCGGTAGACCGTGGTAACCGCACCGCGGTTTGTGTCCTGTGCCGCCCGTGCAGGAGATATCCGTATTAGAATGTTTCACTGATTACACTTGCATGTATGTTATTGACTATTGCATCAATAATATCATGCACAACTCGTTCTCGATTTATTTGTCCAAAATTCCCAATCGAAAGTTTTAATTCGACGGGCTTGTGTACGAAATTAATTGCACGGTTTCCTCGCTATGTTTTCCGCCGCGTATTCCTTCCGTGCTTCTACACCACGCCTATAAACTCATAAATTTCAATCTCGAGAATTATTAAAGTTTCTACGGAGAATATATATTATTATATCCACTAAATAATTATAATATAGTCGTTGTGCAAATATTAGTAAAACTTTTTTCGTTTTTTGTAAATATATAGGTTTTACTAATACATTTTTTTAATATTTCACTTTAATATAATATTCGATTTTATTTCGGTGTACTTATACCCACTAATCAAAAACAAATATTCGACTTTGCGAAATATTATAGTTAGTGCACTATAATATTAATTCATCGTCATACATATTGCATACAGCATAACGTGGAAAATAATGTACGTTATACTCATCAAAATAATTCTTTTTTTTCCAACCCCCCGTTATTGTTCTTACGTGTTGGTAACCGGCTTTTACAATTTTGTTAATCGATAAGCGCTTTTCTTATTACAATAATATACATAATAGTCCAGTTAGACAAGTTTTAACATTCATATAAATAAAATTAAAATGTTCATATTATGCAAATTATGATTATTGTAATGTATTTGGCAACTCATCGGTAGGATAAGAAAAATGACCAACACAATCGATTCTTTTTCTTTTTCTTTATAGTGGTCAGAGATATCTGGCCGCATTTTTATTACACTTGTACGGGACGCGAAACTCTATAATAAATATTCACATTGTCGCCGCCAGGCGCTTGGCGTGGGTGGTACTCGTAACTTATTTATTTACATTTTATACGACCGACATTATTTAAATCTTCCGAAGATGTGTGCTTATTGCCTATTGGTTTCTCGCCGTCATTAAAGGCCGAGACCGGGTATCAAACTTTGCCAATGAATCCATTCGTCGCAGTTGGCTACTATAATATTATATCCGGTGAAATACATCCGAATATGGCTACAAAACTCATTATAAGTTTTGAATAAAGCCGAAACCCAATGGTTCACGTTCATTTACGTTCGTGCTTATCGTGCTTATATGTACTGTGCATCCGGTAGATCCGTCCTCGGACTCGATCGTAGTTTACATTGTTGTTCTCCGATGAAATAATATCCCAGTAATAATTTTACAGTAATTCCGAAATTCCTAATAAAATATAATGTAGAAAAAAGTAACTCGTCAAAAGAGGAGAATAATAATGTATTCGTGCGTATTCTTTATTTGTCGTGTGCGGTGGTCAGAATTTATTCATTTATTCTCAAACTTTATTTGTTTTTTAAAACTACAATATTATTATAATGTATATTTAAAAAAAAAATATTACGCATAAACTTTTAAATATATTCCCGCTAGAGTCTGCGAAGCTCTATGCGTCCTGTTGCAGGCCGTCGTAGACGACGAGAGTTCCTGAATTCATTATTCGTGACTATGATTGTCTCCTGAAATCTTCGTGGAAATATTTCACACGTGCTCTCACTCTCCCCCATAATCCCCGCGTCCGCGTTAGTTTATTGTTTCAACTAGCCAGACCGTTTGTGGTTTTCTAAAACGATTTTCCGAGACTGTTTTTAAGATGTCGCATCCGTATTTCCTTTATTTTATCTGCTACGCAAATAATGTCTGCAGATATACACTTTTATACTCGAACAAAACTTTTGCCAGTAAAAAGGATACACTAAGAGATTTTGGGGAGACCGTATAGTTTAGATAACAACGATTTAGTGTCTATATTTTTATTGCATAATGCCTAGTACAACAGATCGCGCAGTGTCACCAACGAGCTGTAACGTTCAAATTATCATATTATATACATTTACACATTTTATCGATATTTTATTTATTCAAATAATCGTTAGTGATTGTATAGGATATATATATACTTATACGTTTATGATGAACGACGACGAGAAATAGTGGTGTTGCGTTATTTTTATTCGCTTTTCAGCTGACTGAAATGTATAATAGGTATAAATAATAAATATATTATGTTCACATGCGAACACCTACATAACCAGAACCGTGAAACCTGATCTAGTATCAGCAGGGTTCCCCTGTATTGAAATACGTTCATGAGGTCATCGTTTGTATATGTATTTTAATATTATTGTTTTTTTTTTTTTTTTTTCAGCTCAATGCATGTCAGCACTCGGCATGGAGTCTGGGGCAATAAAAAACAGCGATTTAAACGCTAGTTCTTCTTTCGAATACGGAAACGTTGGACCACAGAACGCCAGGTGAGCACCGTTAATAACAATAACAACAATAATATATTATTTCTCATGCCCTGCAGATTGCACGCGAAACGCATACTGAGCATTTTTAATAACGCTTCTTTTGGGGGTTGGACTACTATATATGCCGTATTATAATTGACTGTCGGACGTGACAGAATGTTTATGGGGGCAATTTCTAAGCCACGGGTATCGTCCGTTAAATTATCGTTTTCCTTATTCTGTGAAAGAATCGCTACAACGTTATACTGTTTTGTAAACTTTGAGTTTATACGGCGTTTTTGGGGAATTCGTTTTTGAAAATAGGCAACACCTACACGAAATGGTTTTTCTCAGCATAAATCCTTCTACTTTCGATGGAATAGCTAGGGGACAAAAACAATTTTGCACCCTTCTGATATGTTCATTTCACCTACCCTCTTCTTTTATTGTCGTCGTTCTAACATTGAGCAAACGTACGCCTCAGGGCTACAATTTAAACACCCTTTATAGATACTTTCGATATGTCGATAAAACTCAGGTGGTTGAATCTCCCGGGAAGTTTATGCTTAAAGCATTTCTTTTTTTTTTTTTTTTGTACTTAACATGGAAATTACTAAACCATTATAATACACGTATAGGTAATAATACGCGGTACAGAACAATCAAATCAATTTTAAAATCGAAAAACCCAATATTTCTTGTGCTTTTTAAAGAATATATTAGTTTTCTTTCATACATTCATTAAAATATACCTAAATCTTAGACTGTTATATTATGCAAATATACAAAAAAAAAAAAAAAATTAATATAGAAATACGGTGAAATCTCTGAGGATAAAATATATCTTGAGTCAATGCTTCGTTATTTCGTTGTGCTTCGTTGCGTTTATTTGGGTTGTATGTTTATAATATCCCATTGGTAGACGTTCATGTATATACTATCCAAACTTCCCTTTTTGGACATGCCAATATATAAAGTAGTTTGGTGGTCAGAAAGGGATTGGTGTGAACAAAACGGAACCCGAAGCTTTGTGCTTTTGGTATGGATTTAATAAACGAGAGGGTCAGAATCCCTTGTTTTGAACTCTGACCACTAATGCCCGAGGAACTCGTTAATTGGAACTTGCGTGTGACGTTCCAATTTGTTTTCATACGCTGAGCTGAAGATGGATTAAAAGTTTTTTGGTCAAAAATGTCTACACGAATACACACAGTGCCAAACAAACACTGAAAATTAAATGTAATGACTAATGACCTGAAAAAAGTACAAGTATTAAATCCAAATAAACTATAGTCAATAACCCTCATACCACGTAAAGTATAGAGTAAACGTTTGGTTTAAACTTCGTGTAACTATATGTTATATATGGTTTATTTGAAATTCGAATCAACAATAAAATCGAAAAGATCAATTTATTTCATTCTTAACGGTTTGAAAGAAATATTAGTTAAAGGTTTATCTCGAGTTGGATTTTGAAATAATTTGCATTTCTTGTAAACAAAGACATATGTTTAACCTCCCGATTATACCAAAAAACATTAAGATTACACTTCAAAATTAGCAACAGCTAATTATTCATACACGCATGTTTTATCGGAAATTTACTCAGTATACCTAGATAGGTATTTTATACATTTTTTTAATGAAAGTAGTAATTACAGCTAGGTATACATTTTCATTTCGTGCAATTTTATATTTTACTTGAATACCTACATATTATAAATGAAAACTTGTGTGAAAAGGTTTAGAATTAATATTAAAAAAACATTTGTCAATTTAACGAGTTAATAATTTATCAATTTTTCTTGTTTTCTTAATTGATACAAACTTAGTTATACCACTTTACATCGCAATAAAGTTGTTCACGTAAAAAAAGAGCTTAGAACACATTACAGATAGTCGATGATTATTTTATAATATACTATTACTTCTATAAATGACATCGCCTGTTATAAAAATAATAGATTTATCTAAGTCATGACATTTGACCCTCGCCAAAACTGTCACCCATCAAGAAATATGCTGAAGTATAAAGAGAAAGTTTCTCTATCCCTTTGGTTATGTATATTTGCTTTGTTTGATTCCTGAATTTTTCGCTCCTCGAAATTTATGTAAGTGAATGACATCAAAGAAAAAATTTTCTGTGAATGACAATCAGAGATAACCAAATGTTTTAAACAGATTGTGTGTTTAACCACCTTTAAACTTTGTACTATTAAATGCCAGTTAAAAACAAAATTAATTCATAAATGAAGACATAATTTTATTATATTTTATACCATATAGAACGACTTTTATACGTGCCTACCGTTCGAGATTAATGTAAAAATCCTTAGAAAATTATTTTATTCTAAGTAATACAGACAAGATGTGGCACAGACTTTTTTCTTACTTTTTCGCCATTTTTCCTGGGAATGAAAATATTTCTGTTTGCTTTGCCTAAGGCTTGTCTGATTTATTTTTATCGCAATTCTTTCTGTACACACACGCTTACATTTATATATATACGTATTATTGAGTACGAAAAAACTCAATATTTCTCAGTTGCCCGAAGGCGTCGTGCACATAGAATGGCAGTAGCGAAAAGTTTCATCTAATGAATATTAATGGTCGTTACCCGTTATCTCTATAGGACGAGACCGCGGTAGAAAAATAAAATAAGAAAAAGGTCTTTTTCTGATATATTTTTACTTGTATTTATTTCATTCGAGTTATGATTTCAAGACAGAGAAAGCTAGTTTTATCGAAATGAACTTTATATTTTTATTTTAACGATCTTTTATTTTCAAAGACATGAGATTCTGATTTCCATGGTGTCGTGAGAAAAACAATCAATCAAAATACTAGTTTTTTAAGGTCATAATTTTTATTTTTTTTTTATTTTTTTTTCAAGTGTGCAGAGATTTTCTGAAGGGGTACTTTTTGTGTTCACCTAACGACAATTTATCTTCGATTATCGCTTGTTGACATTTTTGTCGCTTTTTACCAACATCATTACTTTCCATATAAAACCAAAATAAAATATTGAATCACACATAGTCATATTTTATATGCCAATATTGTTAACATTGCCAAATTTCGTTTGGTTGTTGTCGGAGAATTCGTTTTCATCAATTTGTATTTTTTATATATATATGTAATGTGTAAATATACTTCTGTTTCTTTTTTCGTCTATTTCACGTTTTATCCAAAGGAAGGTGGAGGCTGAGTAAACAAGACAAAATGTAGTGTCGGCGAGAAAAAGAAGAGAATAAATATTTCTGACTGCCGTGATTCCGAAGAGAGATGAAAGTAAAAAGTTAAAGTTTACGGCGACAGTGGGACGATGGTGCACATGAGCGGGTGTATAAAAAATAAAAATATGTCTGAAAAACTTTTGCGGCTTCATGTACCTATATACCAATACCACCTACTCGGTAGGATATATAAACTCAAACTTGCTACTTTTATTTTTTATTTTTTTCCCTTCGCCACCATGGGAATATCGCGTTGACCGCGTTAACAAAAAACGAAAAACGTCTGGGAAAAATTCCGCGTCCGCGACGAAAATAAAAATCAAAGTTTACATCGTCCGTAGTCCGCGTAGTAGTACATCACGTGACGAACGATCGGAAATTTAAACTCGGTAAAACATGCTATAATGTTCCCGGCATGTCGTTTTCACTTAAGATTGAACATATTTCTGGTGTTACGCACACCAGCTTAGAACCATCGACTTTGGCATAGGGAGTACTACACACGCCTTACGGCTCTTGCAGGCGATCATTTTCCTTTCTCGAAAATCCGATTGAATTTGTACCCAATCGGTTTCCGTGATTACAACTGCAGTAATGAACCCCAGTCACGTTTGATCCGCAGGCGCATTATCCCTGGATAACAATTCGTTTTATCGAATATACAGACCGATGTAATATACTGTAAGTGACTATAGAGATTCCTTCATCCCTTCCGCTATTTTTCTGCGGCAAACTATATCCTTATCAATCATATGAGATTTGTGAAATAATCATTATGTTTTATAAACGTTCAACGTGGTGCACGCAATTCCAACATTTTAATGATATAGATTGCAGATTCTCGTTTAAAATTACTTAGCAATTGAAATCAAGCGTCAAAACGCAATAATTATTTATTGTTTTATTTAATTAAAATTCAGTTTAGTTTGATTGTCAGACAATAATCAATAATCAATAATTGATTTTTGATGGATTGTAACATAATAATATATACATACATGTATACCATACATTTTTTTTTCATATGTTTATCCAATCCTCCTATTGTTTGAGAAAATATATTGTTTTTGGTCATAGTTATTTTATATTCTTAATCGATTTTTATAGTACAGCGATTTGGAAATATGTTAAGTCCATTTGCGAGTATATATTCAATAGACATTTATGTGTATAATATTATATCCAAGTGTTTGTTTTTAGACTTTATTTATGGGAATATATTTTTCGAAGCACAACACTAATCTATTTTTCAAATCGATTTTACGCTATACACTCGCGCTAGCAGTCCATATAAGATTGTAAATAGTATTATATAATATACATGATCGTTCATACATTACACATGCAATGTAAAATATATTCCGTCGTATAACTGAGATAGGGTAAGTTGTTAGAGGTTAGATAAACCGAAATACATTTAAAATAATATATTGCATTGAAATAATTTGATCATTTATTTTGTTTGCCATTATATTTATGTATCTATTATAAATACATTCGTATAGGTAATCTTATAGATTTTAAATGTTTTAAATTTATTTTAGAAAACAGCATAATATTATATTATGCGGTCAAAACACCAATATTTGATCTTGATATCTAATACATATTATCTACTAATGAACCAATACATCCATAAACTGTTTCGACCGTTTTTAAGTATAGATTTAATTTTTAATAAACTACTAATAGCTGTATAAAAATTTAATATTATTCTGACTATGTGTAAATGCAGTATTTTACCTCGTACATAATATATTAGTTTTCAATCAATTTATATGATCATTATTTAAATAATTTTAAGTAATAACTGATTTCGTTAGCATTTAAAATTTGTAAATTGTATCGTTTAGTAAAAAAAATAATGCTACATTGAGATCCAGTCAGGGTTATTATTATATTCTAAAACCAAATTTTAAATTTAAAAATTGCATAACATAAATCAAAGAAATCGGGCTACATCATGTTGACACATTTTTGTGTACATGGTTTTTGCTCCATTATTATTAAATAAATGTTTAATAAAAAATTTTAAACGAGTGGTAACGAACCAGCGTATAATTTTGAAATTTCATTACCATTTTGATTATTTTTGGCATAATTCATTTAAATTGAACAACTATTTTTGTTGGACAAAAACTCTTCATTTGAGATAATTTGGTTTATGCAAAATTGTCAGTGAAAAATTACTGTCAATGAAAAATGTTGTCTTAATATTCGCCCTGTGGTGATTACGTGTATGATTGAGCGCCTCTTTGGGGTTGCCAACGGTTGACGGAAACGATGCCAACAAAAACGCCCAAGTTAATTTGCCATCCAAGTTTTTATTATTATTTTTGGGGGACGTCTCCAGTGGTTTATAAAAAAAACATTGAAAAAAAAAATAATACCGTGACTGACAAAATATAGTCGTCGATCCGTTTTTACTGTCATCTAGACAGGGTTTAATTGGTTCCTTAATAAATGAGCGTCATCCTAGATCTTGAAATTTTTTTTTAAAAAACGATGTCGTTTAAATCAAACTTCTTGTTAAGTGAGATGCGTATGTGTTGTACTCGTACCGTATGTGTTTGTTAAATTTGTATACGACCGATGGCTCAGTTCTACGATTGTACCGCATAACCTTATGGTGCATATAAGAATGTTTTATACCCGATAACTCGATCGATTATAAAAAGCAAGTTGTCGTGCGGGCACTTTCACTTAGTTATTCATTTAAATTCAGTAAATAATAGTTGCTCCGATAAATGGAACAAAATTCGTTGGGCTTTTAAAAAGTCCATTGGCATTACAAACAGGTAAAGATTCTCCTCCCCGGGGTCCACTATGGTTGCCTACCCATTATTCGGTTGTGCCTTTCAAACTGGAATGAAAGAAAAAGAAGTTCAGCCCATCAGCTCTGTATTAGATCTATCTATATATATATATATGTATAGGATAAAAAGTAGTCTACTCTAAAAATCAGCTTTACGGTCGGCCGGTTTTCTTAAGCCCAGCTTTGTATGGCATTGAGTGGTGGGACAAAGGGGAGGGGAGGACTACATTTCGAACGGACCGATTGTTGTCGCCTTTAAGCGTTTATAAAGCTTTGATTTTTTTTTTTTATATATACCCTTCAGTGCCACTGTTTCTTACAGTGGATTTTACTTATTGTAAAAAAAAAGAGAAAAAACACGAAATTCAACATGCGTTGCACACAGGAGATTAGTAGGTATAGCCAATAGCAAATTATTGAAGGGACCACAAGACTATAAAGATACTAAAATATAAAACCTTTTTACGAATTAGGTATACAACGATTAGTATAATTTCATTACAGTTTGAACGGTAAATTTATTGGTAAAATCAATTTTTAATTAAAAAAATACGAATTATTTTCAAATGTTTTACTTTTTTATTGATTTATGTAGCCAATATGTATTAGTAAAGCTATTTTGTAAATATTATAAACGGAATTCGACATGATAATAGGTATGCATGTTCTTGGTTCAACGTAGTTTTTTTTTTTTTTATACATTTGTTTTAAAATTGTTTTTCTAATAATAATTTATATTTGTACTTGTAAACATCATATTTTATACATCGTGATTTACCTGCCATGATGTCCCCCACAGAGATTTTATTTTACTCATGCGCAGCGTACAAAATATGTGTCTTTATTATCTGATAGAGTGTGACATAAAACTATAAGTCTTAGAGTACTATATGAATTTTTAGATGATTTATTCTAATATTCTTACAAAATGAGCCAAGTAAAAGTTTATCAATTTATTACTAGAGTTGAAGAGAATAACAAAAGTTATTCTCGATTAAATATAATATCTACGCGTATAATCTACTATGTAATAGTTTCCTTTAATGTGTGCCATACTATGTACCTATACATCATTTTCAAAATAAGATGTAACTATACATGTAAGAAAAAAAAACTTGGTATCGCATATAATATTTATTATTTCAACGACGTAAAAAATTGGTGTTTTTTTATACTATCTACGAGTAAAAAATATAGGTATATAATGATAAAATAATAATATAACTTCTTATCAATTTATCATAAATGTTATGTGTCATGTTATAGTTCTTGCGTTACTGCGTTCTGAATCAGTATATTTTGTTTTACTTTAATTTACATACATACGTTTGTACTATGATTGAATACTCTATGATTTAAAACTGTACTTGAAAATAAAAATATTACACACCTAAATTAGCATTCATAATTTACCTAATTTTCTAAGACATGCACGCACTTTACACCAAAAACCATTTATTTTATACTACTGCTAGGATATAAACACATAATTTATGTATAAATAATATATACATAAGTTCAGACGTATATATTATTATACTTGTACATACATAAAATATAATACATATATAATTTGACCCTTAGCAATGTACCTACATGCTGGTCACGTACAACTTTTAGCTCCAAACAATAAGGCCAATAATAACGGGGAAGGATTTCGTTTTTTTTTTTTTTTTTATGTAATGTAACTCAGCTGTCATAAAACGATGAAATGGATTATAATGTCAGCAGTTGACTTTTTACCGATACGGCAGAAATCCTTTTGACATTTTCAGCTTCTGTTTTTTGTACTTAAATCTAGGTCATGTTTTAACGATCGTTTAATTTAAACTTTAATATTTTTGTTTCAGGGTACGCACTGAAAAAGAAGGAGGTGCTTGGTGTCCGAAAGACCCGGTAACTAGTGATATCAAAGAATGGCTTGAAGTAAACTTACACGAGGTAAGAGTCATCACCGCGGTGGAGACTCAAGGCAGGTTTGGTAATGGACAAGGTCAGGAGTATACGGAAACATTTGTTATTGAGTATTGGAGACCAAAGCTGGGAAAATGGGTCCGGTACAGAAACATCACCGGACACGACGTAAGTATAATTTATTCATATATTATTAAAATTAAACCGGTGAGATAGTCGGTATAAGTGATGGTCATTTTATTTATACTTGTGTTGTACAAAATATGATATAGATATATATAATACGATGTATTATTTGAACGTCTTCAAATACATTTAAAAATTTTTTAATCCATAAAACCTATAACCATTAGGAGTTAACCATTTTTATGTTGTTTGTTTGGTTCAGCAATGTAAAACAATTTTGACTGTAAAATAAAAAAAAAAAATGAGCCCTATATACCTACTAAAAATTTTAAAAATAACTCATCACTAAGTTTTTAAAATTTTTGTCTTAATAACATTTTCTAGACTTAAATACTATTTATCAATATAATTAAAATAATATCTGTTATTAAACGTTGATTCACAACAAAACTTAATGGAGCTGTTGATTTTAGAGGCCATTATCTTTTGAAATATGGCATAAAAACAATATAAAAATCTACCCTGGAACAACTCAACCGTGGGCTTTCCTTTTTTTTTTATATAACAAAAGACGTTATAAACTATATATCTTTTCCTTGCTATATAGTTGCAAGTATACAAAGTTTATGTAACGGTACGGGTTTTTTTCTAATATCTTCAAGCCATTGCAGCATTGGTGAGTTAATATCCCTGTATTTCGAATATTTATATAAAAGTCTTACAGTAAATACCGCGCAAACAATGATGAAGTATGTCCTTCTCAAACAATATTGAATGAACCCTACAGACTGTATGAATAATTTAAAAGAATCCCTTGGTATGGTATTTATTTATTTGTTGTGAGTCGTTAATGCGACGGTTAAGTACATGTACCAACGTTATTCACACATCATGCGTATTTCACCGTGAAGTGATTTCTCGAGGGACATTCATTTTGGTGGGTCTAATTCGATTATATCCGTCGTGATTAATTAACGAAGTGACCTTGTTAAACGAGTATTTTCCAAAATCTAACGAACCCTCCTACATATTTTGGAGTGCGGAATATTAATTATAGTAAAAAAAAATATTATATACGCATATGTTTGTATAATACATATTATATATTTTGTATAGTACATGACCTGAAATTACGTTAATATGATGTGCATTGTATACATGTATAAACATTTGCACTTACATTGTAATAGGGACTAGTAAATTTTGAGTCAATATTACAATATTATCATTGTAATCATTATATCCATGTTACAGCCATAAAATCTTATAACAATAAAATAGTATAGTTTTTAAAAATATAAAATATTAATTTCAACGATATGAAAAAATGATATATGCAAAATATGGACCAACGCAAAGACGAAAATTGTATAAAAACATTCATGATATTATACTGAAATTATTGTTTTAATTAACAATACGATATAGCGGTTAGTAGTGCGTTTTATTTGAAACGACAGTACAATATGCATCTACGTTGGTACATATTTTTTCAATACGTAATTTATTATACGTTTTTGTTTCAAACATAGTGTTTCTCATAGCGATTAAAATATGCAAGTTATTATTTTACTTGTTGTAATATATGTTATCCCTACCTAGAACCATATAAGAAACGAATAAAAACTATCCCGTATCGTTGAAATAATATTGATAACAATGATGACTATATGCACAAACACAGTGACTGTATTATATAGTGATAAAAAAACAAAAAGCAAATAAAAAAAAAGTTGGTTTTAAAGTGATATTCTAGAGAACAGTATCAGTTGGCCGTTTTTCCATCCATTTGTATGTAGTTGTTATATAATATTAATCAGAGTGCTTGTTGCACACATACACACACACACACACGTCAAAAACGATTCTAAAAACAAATAACATTTTTTTTACCAGTACCGAAGAACGTACTGGGTTGAGCGTGTGTAAACGATTGAATATTCACAATCGCTACTTTTGTGTACGCGCTAGTGTGTGTGTGTGTGTGTGTGTGTGTGTGTGTGTGTGTGTGTGTGTGTGTGTGTGTGTGTGTGTGTGTGTGTGTGTGCGTGTGTGTGTGCATCTATGGATACGCCCGTCGATCAATAGGTTTATATAATATGCGTGTATATGAATGTATAATGCACATCGCGTATAATATATCTGCAGACCTAGTCGGCTACACACACACACACACACACACACACACACACACACACACGCACACACACACGTGGCACATGTCTAATCATTACACCGTATAGTAGATAGCAGTAAGGAGTACCTATAAGAGTATAATACAAGTGTATCGTCGTCGTCGGGTTAAAGAGATCAACGAAATCATTACTCTTGTGTGTGGCGTGTGTGGTCGCCGCACGGGCAATCGCGTAGTCTATATAGACACTATATGTCTAAGCCCCCCCCCCCAGTCCATCCCCACAGTATTCCTTTCTGATCGAGTGGGGATCGCTTTTATTTATTTTTTTTTTTTCGCCGTCACCGTCCTTTTCCTTTTTTCCTTCCTTCCTTCGACACGACACAACGGCTAACAACCTTTCGCAGAGATTAATGACACGCCGTAGTCGTCGCATGTGCACACTTGCAGCCTGTCGCCACCGACTATTTGTTTATTCATAAGCGTATATAATATATAAACTTGTGGTCCAAATTTACGAGACTTGTATAGTTGTACGGCGTAGGACATTGTGACAGGGGAATTTCGTTTTCTCTGCAGTCCAATTGGATGAACATGCGATCACAATTGACAGACGTTCGTTCCGAAAAAAAAAAAAAAATTGATATAATACTCCGTCGAACTAATATTTATTCGCCGTAATCATGTGTGTTTATTTTTGTTTTTCGTTATTTTTTTGCCGTAACCATCTCATTGGATTTCGAACGCTACCTATTTCATACACTGTAGTGATCGATTTCATTTAGACATATAAATCATATGTAGTTAAATATGAAAACACGAATGTTGTTTCGGAAAAAAATATGAAGTTGTACATGGATTATTATTATTATTACTATAATTGTTGTAGTGTTTTGTCTATATAACGATTAAAACAATGTCTAATTATCATAATGGAATTTATAAAGTCTTGTTCTATTGTTTATTCATTGAACGTAACAAGTTTTTTTTTTTTTAATTTAGGTCTAATTACATCACATAAGTTTCGTGTACGCTTCAAAGCAAATTTTCGGTACCGAATTTTTTCATCGTATATGCACAAAACTATTATTTCCATTATTCATTTTTAGATTTTTTTTTAAACTTTGACAAAATATTTTATTATTTATTACTTAGAATGTCGTTTTACGTTTTTTCTAATTGTTTAATTAAAATAGTTTTATTTTAGTACAATAATGTATTTTTAGTAAGCATTTAACGAAATAAAAACAAACAAAAAAAAGTTTATTTTGATTTATTCTTTTTAATAACGCAAGATTTTTTCTTTTTCCATTATTCATTTGATATATTTATTTCTTCTGATATTATTTTCTTTTTCGTCGCTAATGACAAACACTGTTGCTTGTATAATAACAAACAGAAACATTAATGGATTTTTCCCCTTGCAAGATTTTTCAATAATATATCGTTACGATTTAAAATTTTGTTTGAATAAAAAATCGCTTGGTTTTCAATGAAATTGTAATTAATATTTAGACGAGGAAAAAAATGTAAAATAATTAAATACTCAAAGAGGCGTACCTTTTTTATTTTGTTCACATTCAGCAATGTGATTAATTAAACTTCAAGTAAACTTTCCTTTTCCACGAGTTGTAAGTTATTAATATTTTCCTTCATGTTTTTATTTGCGTGGATGCACGGTTTTCCACTTGAAACTTTCATGTTTTATTTTTATTTTTTTTTAATATTTTTAAGTTGAACTTTTCAAGTAGATACAAACCATTATTTATAACGAGGTCGGTAAGTAAATAAAAGAAGAAACATAGTATTTTACCATAACATAGCGCACATACCATCACTGATTTTTACTAGTTTGGTATTGTTGATAAGCCAACAGTATACAGGTATATGCACAAGCGTAAACCATCAAAACACGTTTTTTCTGAGTTATTCAATTGAAATTTAATGAAGTAAAATAAGAATAAATTACGGAACTTTTTGAATGAAAATTTCACGTAGCGGGAGGGAAAAAAATAATAAAAATTTTTAATGATATTTTTTCCCCCGGAAATAATTATATGCTAATCCACGTATGTACACACTATATGTGCAGAAAAACGTGTATTCTTTTTATTTTATTGTTTTACGGCACTTACACTAAAATGAATTCAAAACCATTATTTCGTTTAAAATCAGAAAAATAAAATAGGTATGTAAACGTTTCGCACGTACTGTTTAGTTTGTAACATATAGCGAGAGGTTAATTTTTGTTAGTATTGTATGTATAATGTATGTATATTATTATGACGCGCGCGTGTACACTATATTTAAACCTTGCGTGTTTCACACAGAAGAAATCAAAACGCGACTATACCAACGCACACTCTTTTCAGTTTTCGAAAATCGACATGTACACCTCGGGTAATTAACCAAATATATATTATGTTTAATGTTTTTACAAGAATAAAAATATATTTCTTCTGAGCCGCCGCGGCTGTACATATACCGGCACATATGTATACGTATATATTAAGTAAACACAGAGACCGTGATCGAACGACGAAAGACGGCACTTAGGTATAAAAATAATGCAGTGTTATAAAAAATAAAATGCCGAACTTTGTCGTCACGTTGTACATCACAATAATTATGATTAATAAAACATTATGACGTGTCTCGTGTGTGCACCGGGCGTGTAATTAAATAACTTACCTAAATATAAGTACACACTTGTTTATATTATAATGTATAATATATGTAAATAAAACACGATGAGTGATTACTGTAACGACGAGTGTTTATCGTACAATAAACAATAGCAATAATTTACTACGTCATTAATTACGCGCCGTTCCAGTATTTAAGACAAATCCCTGGTATATAATCTCCGTTCAATTGGCTGTCGCGGCGGTACAAGAATAATAATACTAATGCGAAGTTTTTTTTTTTTTTTTTATTCTTTTTTATCTTTTCAAAACAATCCTTTGGGTCCGTTGGCCGTCGCGGAGTACGACGAATGATTTAAATGTTACCGACGGGCTTACACGAATTATTATTGCTATCGTATTCGTTGTGTACAGGAAACGACGACTTACGCGCGACTCTATAACCGTTATAATATTACGTGTACGCGCGACGGTTGTGTTGCGAGACATTTTTTTTTTTTCTTACTCTACGACGATATTTTTTTCATTCGAAATTGATATGCGTAAACACAAAAACACAAACCTGCAGCTGCAACGTTTTAAATCCATCGTGGTCCACGAATTATATAACTACGATGAGGTTTCATTCTCCGGTCGTCGTTTATGTATAGAGCTATATATAGGTGTTATCCGATGTTAATTATAATTATCGATCGTATCTCCTGCAGTGTTTTTATGAAAATTGCAGCCCGCCATAATATATATGTATATGTAATATATATAATATAATACCTACGATAATACGCATGTACACACGGCATACGGAATTCGTCCGTTTCTCTTACCGGCCAATTTATTAGTGCCCACTCGTTTTCCGCTGCGACCGACTGTTATTATTTTCATTATTATCACTATTATTATTTCGCACCGACGCTAACGCCACGTGTGATCACAGCAGATAAGTAAAAAACGAAATTACACGTGTATAATGTAACATTATTGTGTTTAGATACTTCGCAGGGGCTATTCCCGCGCGGTCGTGTAAATATGCATCAATTCTTATAATGCTTATAATATATATATATATATAAACATAATAATTATATAGTCCTATACATATGCGCGCATCGTGACGTGACGGCTGCCCGAATGTAGATATAACATGTACGCATTTGTATGGTACACCTATCGTTTGCAAAGCTTCCAAATACCGATTTTCCAATTACAAGATGATTGATTTTTTTTTTTAACGATTTTATTCCTCACGGCTATATTATACGAAACGAACCGCGTGTATTTGGTACGACCGCGTACTGCATTCGAATACGAACATGGTTATGGATATAACATCATTATTTTCACGCGCAGACCGAGAATACAATTAAGTCTAGAACAAACATCGACTCACCGTCATTTTCCCTAGTTAAATCTAAGCCTCGGGAGCTATATCGACAACTCATATTTATGAAATATGTACGATTTATATGCTGTTGTATGTTGTTTGTTTTTTACCCTCTGTTTGATATGCAAATAACACGGTTTATTCCATTATACGAGTTTCAATCTATTATTTATTATACAATAGGTACAAAGTGTTTTGATGAAAATAAATTATTTAAGAAATAACCCAAATTTATATTTATATTGTTTAAAATACATTATATATTGTATATAGTTCACAAAGAAAAGTTACAACTTGATATATATCTTATAATTAAATGTTTACCTTTACCAAATTAATTAATTTTTTTATCAAATCATTTTATAGCGCAATATAGTTATGCAAAAAATAATATATGTATAAATTAGTTTTTTCTTAGTCATTTAAAACTACCCATCGATTTCATATTCAATGAAGCATAATTATTTTCTGAAGAATAATGTGGTTTTTTAGCGCTCAAATCTTATATTGATTTACACGATTCTTATGAATTAAATGATTATTACCATAAATGTAGACAAAAAATAAATAAAATAAAAAATGCTATATTGACCTTACTATATTTACGATACACTTAAACAGTTTAACATTTTATTTAACTCCAATTCTTCCTCTTTTTCGGTAACAACTCAGAACAAAAAAAAAAAAAAACCAAACACAAAAGTCTCGTTTTTATTCATCGTTCATCGTGCACGCGTAGAACTTTGTCTCTTTGGATTAACTGACATCGGCATATATTATCCCGTCAAAAGTTTCTATCCCCGTGCCAGTCACTATTGCTCTCGGTGTACATGACGCGCTTTATTGAATTACCTGACCCGTGGTAGATAGAGTTCAACAACAATGTATTCTTTATTTGTTTTCGGTTTTTCATCCCAATTAAAAAATAAAATAAAAATAACCACATATAACAGCAGATAGAGAGATAGTGAGCGGGAGAGGGACAGAGAGATGAACATCGTGAGAACGTCACGACTCAGTCCACAAGTACGCGCTCTGTATACGTACTTATTTATATATATATATATAAAATATATATACATATATATATATATATGTATATAAATTTTTTTCGTATAATAGTTAAAATGTTTTTGATATTGCAAAACCTGATGGAGTTTGCAATGAGATATTGTGTTTTTTTTTTCACGATAGAAAACCGACCGATATCTAGTGCAACCTCTGGAAGAGTATAAAAAATACTCAAGTGGTTAAAAAACGAGCGCCTTTTTTCCGGAGACTTAATAATGGCTTTTGACCCGCGCGAATATCCCGCAGCGAGAAAACGCATGGACGTATGCCGTCGTACATAATATACATAACTACAGGGTTATAGCCTTATAGGGTTATATTAAACGGCCCTCGATCTTCTAAATCATGCAAGCAACATCTGGTGACGAGGAAACTCTCCGGGCTAATTTTATCGTGTTTTATTACCGACCGTATTTCCCGCGCCCGGGTATACTTTTGTAGTACACGCGCGCGCATTGAAGAGAATATATTGAGCCCGGATCCTGCGCCCGCGAGAATGATTCATAAAGCCCGGTATAATTATTATTATTATTATTATTATTATTAAAACCATCGTGAGGGAATAGGATGCGGCGTACGCCATGACGCAATGAAGGGGGGGGGAAGTCATATATAGCTGCAATGTTGAGCTTTTGCGCAAACGGTTGTTGTGTATATTATATAATAAATCACTGTAGCGAAATACAAAACTGTAACAGATGTACTGTCGTTTAATAAACAATCCGTCGTCGTCGTGCAGAAGTGTACACGCGAAACAACGGCAGAATTTGTATTTCGTATTCCCTCGCCGGCAAAGCTGAGAGACCACGTGTTGACAAAAATAATTATTTGTTTACTCGGAATGGTCCCCCTCCCCTGCACCAATCCGGTGTGATATACTTGTAAGTGCGGTCCGATGCAAATATCGGTATTATTATACGGATTTCAAATAAAACCACATGGTTTATGTCCTTATGGTACAGTGTTTTCCAGAAAAATGAGAAAATTTAAAATACAATTGAAAAAAGGTATTTTTTATAATTTTATTATTGAAAACAGAATATCAAATTGTGCTGCAGCTGAAGCCGTCGGATCAGCAGTACTGCATTTTAGTGAAAATATGATGGAAAAATTAACAACCAGTCTTGTTGAAAACTTACTAATGTTTGGACGAGGCACATTTCCATTTCAGTAATGTACACCAACGTACAAATAAACGCGATCCTATGAACATATTGATTTGAAATTGTGATATTTTGTTATGGAACGATTTATAGGATTTATATCATTTCTCTCTGATATCCTTGGCGTTTAATTTAAATTCTGTTTTAAAGTTATTTCAAATGTTTCCGGAATACCCTGTATACTGTTTGCGTTAGCTCGGAATTCCTTCGGATTGCGTTGGTTTACGACGTTTGGTCAACTGTGTGCAATATTATATATTTATATTTATACAAAACGCACAGGCCGTTGTCAGTTTGTAACCATTGTATAATGTATAAAGAAGTCGAAACGCGATCGTGCACTGCTGTCTCGCGTGGTGGCGTCCACTGCTGTTACACGTGAGCCACACACTCGAGTGGAATATTTGTCTATTGTGAGTACGTTATATACACTGCTGCAGTGTATTGTCTCAACGCCAAGAGCCTATGGTGTGTACACAACGGAGTTCGGACGAGAGGAAAAACTAGTTTTCTCCTTTTTTTCTTATATGATCCCAAAGTGGCGAGTCGATGCGACGGCTTCGTATATATATATATATTTATTATCGCGGTACGACAATAACAACCCCGTGAGTGTATGGCGTGCGCGTGTTTTGATCCACTACAAACGCGTGTGATTTTCATTGTTTTTAATACTTTCAATTGAACATTGTTTTCTTCGTTTTGGAAATAATATTACACGCTCGTTGTTCGCAAACGCACACCGCGGCGCTCCGGTACCCGCGCAAGATAAATTACCGTAATAAAATAGTTTGCCATGGACTGCAGGCAGCGTTTTAGTGAAGTGTTGAAAATTTTACGAGAAGAAAAAATTAACCCACAGCCGTAACAATAACATAACATAATAAAATTATTGTAAATTACAATAATTATTATTCGGCCTGCGTCTATAACACTCGTCTTGTATCTGTGTTCCAGTTAGTTAATATTGTTCAGCTGTTCGTGGGTCTCGTATATTATTTCGCCGGCGAAAACCAATTATTACCGTCCGAAATCTCGTCCTATTAAAAAAATATACAATACGAAATAATATAGCAGCGTGATATTCCCAATAGTTTTTCGTACCACGTTCGGGTAGAACCGTTTATTATACACGTTCGTAGTGCGGCCATACATCATCAGCTGTGCGCCTGCATTGCATGGTCCAACTTACAACCCGGACGTATATATCTGCGGCATAAACTTGTATCGCACTTCGCTCATCGATTGAACACAAAACAAATTATACTCGAAATCAAACGTGCAAACAGGTCTACAAGATAACATAATAATAATAATAATTGACCAGCAATCATTTTCCGTGTGGCCATCATCGTCTACACATACACACACACACACACACACATCCCGAAGGTACACTTTTGTGTTTCATATCTTTGTTTGCAATTCCACTGCCAGATAAGATAATATACCAGATGTAAAATAATACATTCTGTGTTAGTGTTTTTCGGTTCGCAGTGTAAAACGTCGTGTATATAGGTACGTTCGTATATTATGTGCGTTATTTCCCCAAGAGTCGTCTAAAATGTAATTGAAGTGCATTATTTTGTAACAAAATCTTTGCCGGGTCGAACGATGATGTTGTTATGTACACCGAACGATCATTATTTCATTAAAAGTATATTGCAGGTATTGTCCTATACAATATCCGTACTCCATTTTTAATCGAAAAACCATGTTTTAAATACTGATGGTATTATAATAGTTTAACGTTATTTGGCCAACTCGATCTGATGTTGCATCATTGTATTTCACAAAAAGGGAAGTTTACGGGTAAAAACTAAACACTGTACTCGATTACTCAATTTAAATTTACGCCCACTGTTCGCGGAAATCATTATAAACGGTAGAGGTTTAACGTATTTTTGTTCTTTCGTTCACAGATACTGGTCGGTAACATCAACACGTACTTGGAACACAAACAAGACCTGAATCCTCCAATTTGGGCGTCAAAAATTAAATTCTTGCCACACAGCTACCACACCCGACAGGTGTGCATGCGAGTCGAACTCTACGGATGCCCATGGACAGGTTAGTATTAGTAGTGTTCTTGTGGCTCTCGAATAAATTGTTCGTTTGATGGACACTTTTAATTTCATCGCATTATTATTATTCAAATCCATAAATCGTATTACATCATTTCAGACGGAATTCTCAGTTACTCAATGCCGCAAGGTGATAAACGCAGTGCGGAATGGGAGTTCTACGACTCCACGTACGATGGGTATTGGGATGACGAACTGCGAAGAGGTCTTGGCCAACTTACCGACGGCAAAGTCGGACCGGATAATTTTAGACTGGCGTACTACGACACCGAGAGAGGTAAATGTTCTCTATAAGTATAATACACGATAATTATCGACTGTTGATATCAATACCGCATTATTGTAAGCAAAGTGTACATTTTAGTTTCCATTACTGTTATACGCAAATTACGGTATTATATATGTCAGATAGAAATTAATATTCTGTACACGATTTCTATTGATACACTGACTGTTGGAACTGCAGTGATAATACTTTACGTGACATTCTATTCGAATAATATATTCAATTAGGTAAAGCATAAAGCAATATAAGTACTAGACATAAATAAACAACTCCAAATTCCAATGCATGTCGATATCAAACTATTTATAACAACTACAATAATGTGAATAAATTGATTTACAATGGTACTACTGTAACAGTGAAAAACAACAACATGTTACTGTGTATAATATACATTCCCAATGTTTATACAGTATTATTTTACATTTCTTTGTCAGCGTAAAAATTCCTGGACAGTATATTTCTGATTTCGAAAACGGTAGATAATATATAAAATATATTTATACATAAATTATTTTGTAGTTTATTGTTGAAGTTACATAGCGTTCGACATTACAGTTAAAAAATAATACAGTATAAACTACTTCGTTCGTATTATACCGAATTTTTAAACCCACAATATATTCATGGGACAAGTTTTCGAAGTCGGTGTAAACATTCCATAAACCACAATAGTTATGTTTGCTGGTGTATTTCTAGTTTTCATGAATAATTCAATAAAAGCTTTTTCGTTGGAAAAAGAAAGTCGACCACTTATTGCAGTGGTTGAAATAGTTTTTCCTCTCTTTTTTCTGTAAATTTATATATATATATATATAACAATTTCTATATCCTCCATGGCTAATGGACCGCGGTAAACGATCGCTTTATTTTCAAATTATATGAGAGGGTAAAAAGTTGATTTTTCCGAATCATATACTCGGCTATTTATTTTGGCTAATCACAATAATAGTATGCTGATACTACCCTTTCATGATCTTATTAAAATATATCACATTTTCCAAATGACACTGCACTTAATGATTTATACAACAACATGCATATATGATATATACTTATGATTTATAATTTACTTGGCATTTGTTCCTAAATATCAATAACAATCCTGTTACCATTTATTTATTTTAAGATAAATATACCAACATCAAAGTATTTTTTTTAGTTTAATAAACAATATGTGTATATTATAATCAAGTGTGTTTATTATTTTTTGAAATTTTAAGTAATGTAAAATACGTTTCAGGCCAAGGATGGGTCGGTTGGAGAAATGATACCAGAAACGGTCAGCCGATCGATATAAAATTCGAATTCGACAAAGTACGAGAGTTTACCGGGGTTCATATTTACTGTAACAACCAGTTCCAAAAAGACGTGCAGGTAAACTCGTCTGAAAAATAATAATCAATAATTCATTTTTTAATAATGTCCCGTATCCTAAACCCATTAAAAAGCACCCTTTAAGCTGGCTATACGACACAGCGGTAACACAATTATTATTCGACGTTGTCTAACCCCAAAGTGGAAATGAATTCAAAAATCCGATTATATACCGAATCTCCCCGGAGACGGTAACAGATGAAGAGGACAGAAGAGGGAGAAGCGAAATCTGCAAACGAATGCAAATTGCGTCTCGAAATTATTAATAACGATAATAATGACATGACGAAATCATATTAGACGGTATAACCCAGTAGCGGTTTTTCGGGGACGGCAGCAGCGACTTCGGCTCCTTCGCGACGTCTAATAACAATAATCGACATGCGCACGGCTGAACAGATTAATATTGCGAAAAGTTTATCTATCCGGTAGAGCTGCTGATGGGTGTATATAGTTCTGCGCGATAAACATCAGAGGATCGTCAACGCCAAAAGGAGAATTACGATGACGCGGTGTACGTTCGCGGAGAAAAAGAGGGGAATATTCGTCTTTATATAATATTTATATGTTTGTAATATATACGTATTAATATTATATTATTTATATATATATACGTTGAAACACGCACAGGCGGCCGTTCGTGCATCGCGCGTTATATAATATATTATAATATGTACACGGGGGATGGGCCGGTTCCGAGGACGTTGTTACATTGAGTTGTTTCACTAGGGGATTTTACGATAATTAACGGATAACAATCTGCTCTTGCACCCGCACGTCCTGCACGTGTTACGTCGGGACCATTGTTTTACCGTGGAAACGTCGAACGCACGTGACCACAGTGCACGTTGACCTTTTAAAAATGCATTTTTTTTTTTCTAAACTCATTACATACAATATTTCCACTGGCCATGTCTTAATAACGAGTTCGAGCAGTGCAATCGATTTACGGGTAATCGCTTTCTCCGTTTCGATACGCAATACGTATATACCTACATAATATATTATAATATATGTATTTATAGTGCAGTGGTGAGTAGGAAATTCTTCAGCCGCATTACAAACCGTTTAAGCGCCGTATAGATGAAAAACGCTAGTATAATTACTGTTGGAGTTACGTTATACGCGATATAATAATATTTATGGCACTGCGTCATTGTTACACAGTGACGGCGGCGGCCGAACACAAGTCCTGTACAGCCATAATATGTGTTGGATATTTCAAATCGATTAAATTATTAATTAAATCCAGTCGTGTAGTAATACGTTCGTATTAATTTCCATGCTTCCGTATACATTATTAATACCTATATTTTACACAGGGCTGTTGCCAACTGCCGGGAGTCGTCGTATACGTATCGCGTAAATACTAGTCTTAACATTTCCCCTTCCGCGCTTAAAAACGACTTAAACAAGTCGCAAAAGTTTTTTGTGTCTTTAATTGCGTTATATTCATTCCCCGTTACAAATCTGAAAACTTTTACGGGCTATTGGCCAAAGTAAACTTCATGCTTTACAGATCCGTGTATACTACTGTCCTATAGTATCAAACATTTTTTTCTTGAAAACTAATTTCTTAAAACTTTCCCAGGGTATTGGCTTTTTTCGCAGTACTACATAATTTAATCAACAGTGGCTCTAGTCTGTAATCTTAAAAGTGCTTCTTAAAATTAGACACCCCGTGCAGAGTTATCTTTCTATCATTTTCAATTAGTTTCGCCAACTTCTTTAATTTTACACGTACACGGAAATGAGTTTTAACCGAACATTAACAAACCTTATCATGCGTGTACCCTACCCCGCACACGGGACTTCTGATACAACAGCACTGATGCCGTCAACGCGATATTTACGGGATGGGGTCCAATCGAAGTGGCATGGTTATAATAGAAATAATAATAATATTCTGCGATAGAACTAAACAATAGAATCCCGCTGGGACCAAAAACTTCGTAATCCCATTATTCCTGCCGTTCCGTTTCTGCGTTCGTATTGTAATCATAAACTATATTAGATTTGATCGACACAATAATATAATATTCACTTAACCACGTGTGCGGGCATAAACTTATATATAGTTTAATAATAATAAACAATTGTTTTCACAAAAACCATATATGTATGTAGCAATCTGGTGTTATTAATATGTTTGCGGAGGGCACGATATTTGTAAAACAAAACGTTAAATATTTATACTCTGCAGAGGAGTTACCCTGACAAAAAGAATTTTCAAATACCCAATGATTTACGTATTATTTTAACCAATGGCACGTGGACGCTACTAAATCTTCGACGATGTGTTGACACTACGTCCGCCGGTAATGAAGATTCATGTGCTACATTAACCAAAACCGTGCTACAAGATATTTTGATACAAGAATAAAACCTACTTCCACCAACTATTAGCATGTACGAGGCCAGAACACGCGATAAATCACCGTGTGCGCTTGAAGTCCCCGTACAAACAATGTCCCGTAATAGTCGTTCGTGTTGTCACATTTCTATGTGCAGGTATTATTGATTGGTGGTTGGCAACGGGTCGCGAGGTGTATAACGATTTCGGTTCGAAAATCTTCTTGTCTAATGTCTAATATAGATACTGAAAATCGATATCTCCCTGTAGACAAAGCGCAGTTTTGTTCTCTATTTAGATGTAAAAATGTTAAAAAAAAAAAAAATGTGTTATAAAATCGAGATATTGTCGACTGTTGTGTCGTACGGACATCAGTAGAAAACAAGAATAAAGTTTTTCGAAATGGGAAATACTCGTTATTGACAACTACATGTTTTTCTGTAATAGATTTATAGTTGAATGCGCGCAGAGATTCTATAATAAAAAAACTTTGAATTTCAGGTATTCTCCGAAGCGAGCATTTTGTTCAGCGTAGGAGGCAAAGTTTACTCGTCGGAACCGTTGACTTATACGTACATGGAAGATAGGATATTCGAAACGTCCAGGAATGTCAGCATAAAATTACACAGGAGAGTCGGTCGATTCGTTAAACTCAGATTGTCTTTTGCTGCCAAGTGGATCATGATCAGTGAAATAACATTCGATTCTGGTAATTTACATATTCATTTAATTACGCTCGTAATATTATCAACGATAGGTACTATTCAATTAAATTGATACGTATCTGGTTTTTTTTCTTACTGTATTACAAACAATTTTCATAATCACGCTAGTACATTACGTTTATTTTTTTCCGTCCGATAAAAATAAATTGTGTTTCTTATATACGAGCACATGAACATAGTGCGTATATTATATGACTATATTTACATGTTATATGTGTATAACGTATACACTATGCGTGTACACTGCATATACGTGCACATTATACATGATTTCTCAAGCCGTGGTATTTTTAACACCTATTATTATTGTAAGCTATTATGCTCGACAATTCAGACCCATCATATATCACTGCCCAGCCGCATTTAAAGCGCAGGATTGATACGGTCGGTGACTTTTTAATCCTGGGGAATTTTTTTTGGATTCTGGATTTCTCCTTGCTTCCCGTTTAATAAAATGGTGGAGATGCCGGGTTGGTGTACCAGAAATAACTCGAGTGTGTTAATCGAAATCATCCAACTAGAAATATGCTTATTTATACCTGCACGAGTACGCATCCTTTCCTTGTCCCAAAACTTCCTCTATATGCATTCCGTATGCAAACACAGCACTGTTTCGCGAAAAAAAAATATAGACTCGCGTACGTCCCTCATATATTTTTTTTCCTTTAAAGAGCGATGAATTCGCATAAAGGCAATAAAGTATTACTACAGGCGTGAATACTTACAGCGTAACAATATATAAAATCAAAATGAAATCTTGATGGACGCTTTTAATATTTAATACATTTCTTTTCTCATAATAGCACAAAAACGTCTCTTCTACCTCGTATTGTTCAGAATATACCTATGATATGATATTTTTTTATTAACTTTCAAGAAGATCCATTCGACTCACAAAATATTTCTGTGCGCAACATAATATTTGATTAGATTATAAATCAAATATGATAAATAATCATACAAAAATACGCTGTACATTATATCTTTCTTAAACAGGTGACTAAATGGCTGCTTCTTAGAAAATTAAAAAAAGAGTGTTACATTACTAGGAAATATGACATCCCTTCATCCCACGGGGAACAATAAGTAGTCGAGAAAATGGAAAAATAACATAAATCTCAAGAGGGTTACGTATTTATTTTCATTTTTTCCATCTACTTTTGTTTTGTTTTTTTTCTACCGTAGGTATATATATTTATATATTTTTTATTACACTGCATAAGAAGATTTATAGTTTACCTGAGCGTTTTTGGTAGGCAAAGGCAGTAATGGGAAAATCGCCTGGCCCCACCGTATGTCTGTGAGAATATATGGTGCTGTCGGCGGCAAATGGGAAAAACTGTTCAGTTACGGAAATATATAGTTACACTGTTGGATTCAAATCCCACAAAAATACACGTACGTCGTACACGTGTATAAAAACGCGCTCACACCCACAGTATAGGAGAAGAAAATTCTACACTAATACAAATAATACAAAATATTATCTAATTTATACTTTTTATAGGTGAGATTCGTGAAAAAAAAAACATATTAATTTTTTAATTTAAAAATTGCGCTGAATCCAATAACATTATATAACATCCGTATTATACATACTCGCTATTCGGTATTCACACACCAATGAAATAATATTTAATATATTTTTCTATTAAAAATACGGACTCAGAACTTGTATTATTCAAAATTAAAGCATTCTATTATGTTTCGTGCGATATCTGTTTGATTGCGAAAGTTTTATATTCAATCTCATAAAAGTACGCGTATTTACTAGTAGTCATTCGCCAAACTTTAAATGTTATTATTGTACTGGCAAAGTAATTATCTTTCAATTTCTATCCGTATAGCCAATTGTATGAATCAGTTTAACAGCTTAAGTACTACACCACAAAGTCTGAGATTTAAGACTTTGGACTCTTACCCATTTCAATTACCGAAACAAAGGTCATAAATGTTGTTGGCGTCTTCATTTGAACACCCTCAGTGAGACAGATGTGTATAATGGGAGGGGAAATGGTTAAAATAGCTCGTTGAAACAACCTTTTTAATATCGACCCTAATAACAGTTTTATTTTATTTTTTCTTATTTCACCCCTATAAAGGATCCAATGAAGGTCATTTTAAGGAAATTTTGTTTCGCGTGCTCATAATGTTACATAGCAGTAGGTTACGGTAAGGTGTAAATTTATGAGCAAAGTTTTGCATAAAGATGTTTTACTGTGTGATACACTTTGATCTGGCTTGTACAATGTGCACCTTACATTATCCTTTTAAATGTTTCTACATTTTATGATGTAAATTAAATCTTAGAGCAAACGTGTTAAATAATTTAATTGATAGTAACTTAATATTTTTAATAACGCGTATAAAATTGTTTGATAATATACCAGAAAAAATTGTATATGGAAAAATTAATATTCCTGCTTTGCCGCTCATCTGTTTATTGTTTTATTTTTATATAACTATTCTTATTACTCTTACATTTTATTGAGTCTTCGTAATTTAAATTAAAATTAAAAAAAACTAATGAATCCTTTTTATCTCATTCTAGAATATAATAAAAGGGTAAAATATTAAAATAAAGTTTTTTCACGTTCATATTTTTTTATTCGCTTGGAATCAGGATTACTATATTACTATTATTATTTAATTTCTAAGGTTATAGCTTTATACTCTTATATTTTACAAATTTTTGTCTTCGAAAAAAAAAAAAAAAGTGAAAGACGCCGAGAAGGTTTTTTTTAAAAAGCGTTGAATCGAGTATTTTTTAATTAAGAACTTTTTATAAGTTGCCTGTCCACTGGGATAATAATGACAACGAAAATTGCGAGACCCTTAATTGCCGCGGTTTTTGAGGTGCTCTTGAACAATGGACCTACGTAATTGCTTTTGGACCCTCCTGCTATCCCTATTCATTTTATCTCGGTCTACGGGCTTTAAATTCGTTGTTTTTTAACTGTGAAAGACATTCGTTATGTCGTGGCGCCAACATATCATATTTCCTCCTTTACCCTTGTCCATAATATGCAAATGAATCACCGCATCCAATTCTGCAGCAAAATAATCTAAAATTTTTAGCAATAATCTAAAAAATTCTGTACAGATGGTCAAGTAAAAAAAAAAGTATTGTTAAAACCAATTCGAATAATACTTTAATAAATACTCGAATAAATATTTTATTTGTTTTATATTAATGGAAGAGATGATTAGAAATGGCATTAGAAAAACTGTTATGATAATTATTATTAAATGCGTTTATTTTTTCCCCTCGTGATTTCGAATAGTTCATGGTCATCGCGCGTATAGGTTTAATGTTTATAATTATAATTAATACTCGCTTATTATTTCCGTTACAATTTAATCCACAATACCTATTAATTTACCACAAAGAAATATAACGCATACAATATACTTGCATCCGTTTATGTTTTTATTACTGTTCATTTCTGGGCGTTTTATATTATATTATAATGATAATTATAATTTTTGTTTTTCGTAGACGTTGCTCAAGGAAATTTCTCCGAGGAAATAGTCTCACAACCAGACTTACCAGCTCAGAAAGATGGATCTGCTGCGAAAGACCAGGATCCCCTCAGACCGGAACTTTCAAGTACGGCTATACATACGACGATGCATATACAATGTACCAGGGGTGGCCAACATGAATTTGTTTACGAGCCACATAGATACAATCAAGAGCCAAAATGTTTACATTTTATTATTTTTACAATTCAATCCGTGTAATAAAGATAATATATAGCCGATCAAATTACTAAACTGAATCAGTATATATTATTTCGTTTTGATTGCATACAAAAAAAAAAAAAATGTATAATAATAATATTAATTACATTTTGGTTTTTGTCAATGAGCCGCGAATCGGCCACCCCTGCAACACGCGATATGGCAAACCGTGGTGTCTTGACGATTTACTTTCGTTTTAATAATATAATATTTTATTGATGTTCGTTCTGTTGTGCAGTGCCCACGGCCAAGGACGAGGACCAGACCTACATGGCGATCATAATCGGCGTGCTGATGGCCGTCATCATATTGCTGGCAGTGGCCATTTTCCTGATCGTGTCCCGTCACCGGCAGAGGAAGTGCTTCGCCAGCCCGTTGGTGGGCAAGAGCGCGTTGTCCGCGGGCGGCGGCAACGGCGGATGTCCGGGCATGTCGTCCGGAAGTAGCTGCGGCACGGGCGGAAGTTACAAGGACGCCGGCACGGGCAGCTCGGTCAGCCATCACGGCGGCAACGGTCATCCGGCCGGTGGTTCCGTCAACGGGGGCGGGCACCTGCACGACATGGACAGGCTGATACAGCTGGACGCCGAGCCGTATCAGGAGCCGTATCACGCGCACACGCCGTTCTACAGCTACAGCACGGTAGTGGTCGGCCGCGGCAACATGGACTCAGGTAGTGAGTAAACCAAAATATAATATTGTATATTTGTATTATATTTGAGCGCTTTACGTGCGGGGGGGGAGGGGTAAGGGATAATTTAACCGCAGGACGAGCGAGTGTTTTGAATTTTTTTCCGAATCTTTACTACGATCTAAAATGTAGAAAACTGTCCGTAAACCGCGCATGCACTGCTTACACTTGAAAAAAGGAAAAATAAAAAGTTATCAATTAATGTTATTCCAATGATTCGAATTAAATTTTTGACTATAATTTTTTTTTTTTTTTGTTCTAAGAACTTTCAACCATAATAAAAATCATAAATATGTTTAATAAACAAGACAACAATCTTGACAAACACAGTCATCCATTTTCATTTTATTTGTAACTTTTGTTATTGACGCGTCGTACCACTGTGTAACATGTTCTGAAACTGCTTTGTGAAGCAGTGGTGCACACAGAAAGTTAAGGGAACTCAAACCCCACCTCCCTCTCAAAATGTCTTCCTTTATTAAATTACTTTTAACTGAAATTTACATTTTAAATTATACTGCGAGTCATGGCTGTTATGACATAATATGTATGACAAAATACATTAGATAGTCTATTGTGTCATGATAGTATTTGAACATGATGGTTATTGGATATATAAATTTAAAAATGTATAGATTATAATACCTATGTTATTTATTATCTATTTAAGTATTCAGTACTTGTATATTATTTAACTTTTTAACATATTTCTGGTTTCTGCATAGAATTCTACAAAATGCCTCTCCTTAGGAAATTATTATATGCACAACACCCCCAGAAAAAAAATCCTGTGTGCGCTACTGTCGTAAAGTATAAGATAAGTAGTCTTACTCCATGGACTGCTTGCGTGTGCGTGAGCTAATATACATGATATACCTTCAATGTCGAAGAAGGGGCTCGTATTTATACACAATTTGTAAGCACTCATGATTTTGCATACACCACAGCAGTACCAAACGGTTAATTATTATTTTTAGTTCCGATAAAACGATAACCGGCCGCGACTGCGTGCATATTTTGTGCGATTGAAGTGTTTGGATTCGTACCTCGTACGTCGTTCGTGTTTATTATATATTTATAAACATATTTTTCTATATAAATGAATCTGCTTACACTTTTTCAAAATCTACGTGACGCCACTGCTGGTGGACTTGTATTTCTGAAACGTGTTATCACAAATTGTTTTACTATTGCAATATAAAGGCATTATAATATGCGGTCACAACATGAATTTCCTAAGATTGACAGTAATCGTTGGACATAATATATTTGTCGCAAACATACAATTAATTCCCGTTTATTGGCTGTTCGTAGATAACTTGCAGTTATCTGTCGTCTGACTAACGTAACTATTTTCTCCGGGTCACTATACGCACGTCGCACGGTGTAGTTACGTCTAAACGAACATCGTTCGCATGTTATAAGTGATAACGATATTATCAGACGACTCGTTACGTTATGTTTAACATTTCACGATTAACGAGTGAACAACGCGATTAATGCGTTGGTATTATACAAATAATTTATGAACATAATTGCAGTACATGTTAAAATTGTATTTCCCCCTTGGCCGTTTTTCACGAACGAAATTACCGAACAAATTAAACGATTTAATGGAGCCCTATGGTTTTCTACTTGTGTCGAAGTATATAGGACTTACTGTTGTTTACCTTTCAGACTCAGCCTACGAATACGCTGTGCCCGAGACCGGAACCATGCCATTACTCACGACTTCGCCACCACCTCCGCCGCCCCCATCAGCTCCTCCTGTGGCTCCTGTCACGACCGACACGTTTGCCAGGAACAAAATGTATCCCACGGACGAGAGCAGAAGTAGTAAAAAAGTAAGTTTTAACATGTGTTTTCGTAAGAGTGCCAAGTCCATGCACATAAATCCACAAGTGTTCTTGACTTGAGGCAGCAACTCAAAAACAGTGCCGACACTAACGTCCACTTGGAAATAAACAATATAGTAATAAAACTGATTAAAATGTATGAATTCGACCGAACATGTGTAACTTAATAATTCTTATAATATTTGTCTCTTTGGACGAACAAAGCGCGCGCATGAATTATGTTTTCCCACTCTTTATATTATACATACTTAAGAATTTTAGTTATAGTCGTTATTATAGAGTTATTACCGTATACGCTCGTACATAAAAATAGAATAGGAGAATTTTTTATGCCTGTCTCTTTTTAAACATATATATTTTCGCTCGGGGTATAAATTATATTTTATTTTATTGGTTGTTATACCTACCTAATACCTATAGTGGGAGGAATATTTCGATTGATGTTTTTTTTTTTTTTTTGTCGTCCAGTAATCTTAAAACCATTTCATTAGTCTACCACCAAAATTATGGTTTTATTTAAACTACAATATTATTATCGTTCAACTGGCTTTGCCGTAGGAATAAAATATTTCATTAACCTAATTAGTTAGGTATTAATCATTTAATAATAAGACCAAAGTTAAAACTAAATTTAGTATATATAACATTTAGATCATTTATTTATTGAAATGTGAAGCTACATTATTACTGAAATAAACATTTTTTTTTTAAATGTCATAAAAATCCATAACAAATAATTAAAATTGCACAAAAAAGCAGTTCAAGGTTCCCGATTTAAAATGGAAATAAATAACCCCGCGCGTGAGAACTCCAAATGGATTTTCTGTGGGCTTAGGAATAATTAAATATTTTCCAACGTAACATTTCGGGTGTAATAAATAAACTGAAGCATTTTTAAAGGATTTTAAAAAATAAAAAGGAAAAGTAGAATGAGAGGTGTTTCTTTTCTCCCCCTTTAAACCCCATTTCGGTGCGCTTCTCACGCGTGCGTGTGCGTGGTCGTGTGTGTACGTTTCGCTCTCCCATCCTCGGCCTTTGAATTAATTTCGCCGAGAGATGATTTATACTGCAGTGGACTCGGTGAGCACGACAAGACCCGCACTCCGTCGCCTCCCCTGATTTCATTCCCCCTTATTTTGTCGTTTCAATGGAAAAGATTATGAATAATGGCCTCGACACGACATGTCACATGTCTCCTTGAATAGTACG
Source organism: Chaitophorus viminalis (assembly GCA_025469195.1). Taxonomy (NCBI): domain Eukaryota; kingdom Metazoa; phylum Arthropoda; class Insecta; order Hemiptera; family Aphididae; genus Chaitophorus; species Chaitophorus viminalis. Next base: position 55,572 of record JAIPRK010001425.1, read on the forward strand.
CGCTGACTTCACCGCCATATACCTAACCCATATTGTACGTCACACAGTACACAATATACATACTTCCTCCGTTTGAGACCAAAGTGATTGATACAAATAGCTATAGTAATGCCTACACTCACGCACCTCGTTTACGTTTTCGGGCCCACGTTTCCTAAACATAATAACGGTGCGCTTGTATACAATACTCATCGCCGCTAAATGTTTACGATAGTACAAAATTCGTCATTTTTTTTTTTTTTCTTTTTTTATGTTTCTTTTTCTCCTTGCCAACGTGCGCTATATTCCACTACGGCCGCGCATGTGTATCTAATAATGCATTGTACTATATAGACGTTATGATAATACATCTCGTGACTATAATACCTAGAGCCGTGGAATCGTATTTGGTAAAAATTCAAAAAAATATTTACACAACGCCATAACGATTATTAAACCTTTGTCGAGGGGAGAACAAATTCTAAAATTTCTTCCGTTTCGCATGATATACTGTTGTATGTGACGGGAACAGTTTGACATTATGATCAGCCGTCGTCCACCTCTTCTGTCTGTTGTATATATATTTATATGACCTATTAACATTTAACGCTTTACAGACCACCTATATGGATGTATTATTATATGTATGCTTTTTTTTTTAGTCTTCGCAAAAACAAGAATCTCAGACAGCACTGAAACGCCGACTCGAACAAACGCCTGTGCCCGAATTCCCACGGCATCGTCTGCGCATGTTGTCCAAACTCAGTGAGGGTAATTACGGAGCGGTAAGTCGTCACTATTCGAAAACTAGTTTGCGATGTGCTTGTTATACATTTTTCTCTAAGGCTACCTAACTTTAAAAAGAGATAAGTAATTCCTTTATTTTTAAATAATATAATGTCAGAATGTGTCAATAAATAAAAATAGAAACAAAATAATAATCTCGCGTGTTATAGCATAACTAGCTTGGTGTGGTCAAACACATGAGTATCGACCTTTCATAATACATAGGAACCCGAATTGACACACGCCCATGCACATTTATTTATTTTATCGAATTCGTGGTAACTAAAATTAAAATATGAACTTATATTAATAAATAATATATTGCTGCAAGAGTAAAAATTCAATCAAAATCTTCTTAAAAATCGGATTTTCTAACTTTTTGAAGAAAGTTGTAAAAACTACGAGTGACTTATACGATTAACATTTCTTTCGTCAGCATCGATGCATGATTGATATTCGGATTGATATTTCAATCATGTATTTACGGATCAATGAACGATGGATCATAGCTTTTCTGAATATGGCTTTATTTCATGAGGTTTTTTTTTTTTAAAATGAAAATCTTAAGTTCAAATTACTTTAGTTGTATCCAAAAGGTCCATTTCATTATGAAAAAATGCGATTATAATGTTATGCATTCAGAATATAGTACTCTCAATATTTAACCCCCATTATATATTATAGAATATACCTTTAAATTGTATTCTGATTTCTGAATAATGTTTCTCTAAGTTAAGCCATGCATAAAATACGTTTATTAGTATCAAAGCTCTGACAATCAATTAGATATAAATATAAGTACGATTGCATACTTTACATTTTTGTATAAAAAAATATCAAATATTATTACGTACAACATTAAAATCACCGACTGACTCGTTTTAAATTCAATAATTTATGAATAAAATTAATTTTATTTCACTATTTTTATTTTATAATACAATATACGTATAAGCGTACTCCGTGTAGCCACATTTGAAGTATAATTCTAACCATTATTAAAAACTAACGAATATTTTTTTAGATTTACATAGCCGAAGCGGACAGTATAAACGAATACAACTCGAACATGACTCTGGGCAAACGGCTGGTGGCCGTAAAGTTTTTCTCACCCGCATTGTCGGAAAAAGAAAGGTACGTTTGACGCCCTGCTGGCCGTTTAAACCCTACTCGGGCGTAAACTTACACAGTTAAAACTCATTGTGTCTCGTACTCGTTGCAGAGCCGAATTACAGAATGACGTAAGAATCCTGGCTGGCCTGGAAGACCAAAACATCGCCAGAGTGCTGGGTATATGCTCCATCGAACAACCACTGTGCGTAGTGATGGAATACAGTGAGCACGGTGACCTGAATCAGTTCCTCAAAATGCACGTGCCCGTCGAAGCAGCCCGAAACCTACCACCTTCTGTGAAAACCCTAAGGTATTCAACCACGTGTGATAAATGAATTCATGTATATAGTTTTCATTATGTTCTCGAATTTCCAAACCCAAAATATATCGCATAATGTTCCTTATTTATAACTTTTAAAATCATTGTCTAGTATATACAGTGTTTATATCCTCAGATGTAATTGTTCGACATCCGTAGTAGGTATAAATAGAAAAAAAAACTGAAGTATATATACGATTTATAAAGCAGCTGTACAAACACGTATTGCTATCTTTTTATAAAGTTTTCTAACGGTTTTTTTTTTTATTTTATTTTAATTTAGTTTCCAATGCCTACTGTACCTTGCTACACAAATAGCGTCTGGAATGCGTTATTTGGAATCGTTGAATTTTGTTCATCGCGATTTAGCTACCAGGTAAACTCGAGTGACTTTTATTGGTGTTCTCTCAACTATCAACCTAATGACGTTTATTGAATTTCACAGGAACTGCTTGGTGGGTAAAGCATACAAAGTGAAAATTAGTGACTTTGGTACTGACAACGAATCATACTCGACTGACTACTACAAACTTGACGGAAAAATCGGCCTCCCCATCCGATGGATGGCGTGGGAATCAGCGTTCTTAGTGAGTATACTTCACGTATTTTGAAACCCTCATCCTTTTTAATATGTCTACCTCTACATACTAATAAGTAATTAATGACTTATAAAACTTAATTTCTGAATTACACAAATTACTATATCTTCATGATATCCAATATGAATATCTGAAAATCAAAAAGTCAAATCATTTTTAAATATTTTAAGAGTAATGGTTATTATAGTACATGATTTTTCGGATATATAAATTAATATATATATTTATTGGATCCTACATTTTTTGTAATTATTATTTAACTATAGTTGCCTTTATTACAAGTATCGCATATACGTTGTACAAATATTGATTCATTATTTTATACATAATATTATATTTTTATCAATTAAAAAAAATATAGTTCTCGTAAAATCATCAGCAAATATATTATATAAGTATCGTTTTATAATCGATTCGTTTATCACACTTAATCAATACTTAATCAATGTTTGTATAAATGCATACAGCGATGGGAAATAATAAAACTATAAGGTACCTCTACGCCGTTGTAATGTCGCTGCAAATTGTCCAAAATATCAAAAACGATAGCAGGCACGCCGATAACTCCGGCCCTGCTCTAGCAGTAACTGCAGCTCACTCACGCGGCATGCCCACATCTCGTGCTTTCTGTCATATTAATATAATACAATGTTGTGTTCCGACCGACATAACGACGTGATTATTGTATTAAAACGTGTCTCGTTTGCGCAGGACAAGTATTCGACCAAAAGTGACGTCTGGTCGTTCGCCGTGACCCTGTGGGAAATCCTTCACTTGGCCAAGTCGCGACCGTACGAGGGCTTCATGGACCACCAGGTGGTGGAAAACCTGTCGCACATGCACGTGGACGACGGTCTGTTCGAGTACCTTCCCCGGCCGGCGTGCAGCCGCGACATCTACGACCTGATGCGCGAGTGCTGGAAACGGCAGGAGTCGGACCGGCCCACGTTCCGGGAGATCCATCTGTTCCTGCAGCGCAAGAACCTCGGCTACGCCCCGGCCGCGTCATGACGGTCGAGCGTGGGCAAACGTTCCGAGCCCAATCGAGACTGGCCGTTCGTCCTCCGGGAAAACGCGTCCTATCTACCTCAAAGGGAGTCCAACTGATCGATCGGCAATCACGCGCACTGCCTGCGCCCCGCGAAAACGAGAAACGGCTTCACCGGATCACCTCTGTCGTACAATAATAATAATGATAATAATAACCTATTATAATATTTATATGTTTCAACCTCAATATGTACGGTGTACCGTCGTCGTTCGGCGGCATGGTCGTACATCCGACCACAAACTAAGGTATTTCAAGACGTCGAGCTGCACATTCGCGGAGTGATTGAATCTTTTCTCCTCGCCACCAGAAATGTTTATATATATATATATATATATATGTATACAATATGTATCAATAACTTGTTTTGACAATCTTTTTTTTTCGACCTGTTTAGGACGTTTAGGGTCAATTGTTTATCGTTGTAGAATTGTGTAGTTCAACGTCTCGGTAGAAATCGGTTGTATATCTCACTCTTTCTCGCTGATGACCTACGCAGAACTTTCGTATTAAGTTTATCGGCAATTATAACATTCTACACCGAACCAATAATAATATCACGTAGTTCGAGCGATATAGATTTCACTACTATCACGTGTAACTATAATATATGTATTATATACATACAACATAATATTGTAAAGGTTCTCCTAATAGACTGATAGAAAATAGGCAATCTTTATCTACACGAATAGGGTTCCTTGTTCAACACCGGAATAAAGAATTTGGTCACCCCTAAACGCGCACAACATTATTCAATTGTAGGTATCATTCGCGCGCGATAGGAGTGATTAGGACCTACCTATCGAAGTCGTGTAAAAATTGTTTCATGTAAAGCTTACAATCTCTCCACCACAACTGTTAGAGTGTTCATTGTACATTTACTGTTGTTTTATTTAAAACACTAATCAAATATGAATTAACATATCCGCTGTTTTCGTTTCAATCGTGTAATTGCGATTTTAATGGAAATTTAGTTGGCTTATATACCTATGTATGTTACATTATAATATAATATATATTATTATAATCTTGTGGTTGGTTTGACCTTTCATTTCCAACCACTGTAGATGTTCTCAAAACTCTTGTTCAAGAGCGACATTTGTCATCAAAACAATAATTGCAATAATTAAACCTATGTACGTTATTTATAAATTTAAATCTTTACATATACTGTACATAATATACATATACATACCTATATTTAAATATATAAGATCATAAAATAATTACAGTAATAATAACTAGTCAAGCCTTTTTGTATTTTATTTTTTACTCAAAATGAACTTGTACATAAATTATTATATAATTATTATTTGGATGATGTACAAATATTTTACACCTGTTTAAATCATTTTGAACCTGTATTTTATTTTATTTTATTTTTTTTAAATAGATTGTGATATTTAAGTTAGTTTGAAATGTGACACTTTTTATAGTACGCTCTAGCTATAATATTATATTATTATTACCTATTATATTATGTGTAATATGTTTATTGTTAAATATTATTCATCTACCCGTTTATGAATATTATGTATATTTAATTATGATTTTATTTATGGAAATGTAAACGACATTTATATTTCAACATATCATTTATTTTTCATTTTTGCAAACTTGTTTGAAAACAAACTACCGCTTGACGTTGTCTGCTGTTTCAATTCAAAACATTTCCTGTTGCAATAAGTCTTATAAACATATATATATATATATATATATATATATATATATATATATATATATGTATAGACACTGTCTAGTTGAATATTGTTGTTTTTTTATAAGTAACTATGAAACAATGTTTTTAGACTTCTTATAACATAAAGAAACTATAATTCCAATGTTATAATATATTATTATACATTGTGTTATAAAATATATTAAATGATGATTATTATATTATAATCATGTTATGATATAGACAGTCGATTATAATGATAAATTGTATACACCATAATCATTTTTATCCATCATGGTTTTTGTCTCTAAGGACTTTTAAGTAAAGGTATTAATATTCCTGTGTTCTATATGACTATATCCTTGTTTTTCTTTCATTCGCAAAAAAACAATTTTTACGATCTATGAGCTTAACTCTATAGTAAAAACATGCATGAAACCGATTAAACACTAAACTGGTTTGAGATCCAGACGTCGAACAATTGGTACGAAGTATATTATAATATAATAAATGTAAAATAAAAAATTAAATCGATAATAATCATAACTAAGTAATAATAATTATGAAGTTATTTTAATAATGTAGAATAATATTGACATTAATATTGTCACGACATTGTAGTGGAAACGGACAAGGACAACGTTATAGCGTCAAGAAGATTTAACGAAACTTCTGACGTTGCAAAAATATTAAAACCGTGTCAGGATCGAATGAAATAACATAAATGTAAAGAAAAAATATAGTTATAGTGTGTTTAAGAGTCGGAAGCTTATCGTTGATCACATAGCGGGTCGACGGTAAAACGTATTCGACAAAAAGCCGTGTGGTGCTAGTATGGGTATTACGGACGTTTCGTTTCGGAGTAGGTGAAGCCATCAGTGCCGGACGTGCAGGATCAGTGACACTGTCCTGGTCTTGATCACCAGGCGGAACTCTTTTCGCCCAAAAATGACCTTCCTCTTTTTGCCCACGTCCCCTTTTCGACCAAAAATGAAAATATAGTTTCCTCTTTTCGCCTACAAATAATAATTGTATTCTTTTCGCTTACGATTTCAAGTTTTACATTTTGTAAACCACTGTCTCAAAATTTCTCGACTAACTATATTAATAACAATCGAAAACCCTTCGGTACACTAGACCGCCCGTAAGATTTCGTAGCTAATACGTACGACATATATCTACATAATTTATGTACAAATTTATAATTGATATATATTATACTTAGATACTTATATCTATTTTTACACAATAATAAAATAAATGATATAATAATCAATAGTGATCACTAGTTTGTTAATATAAAATAATATTTTAGGTATTTGTCATTTATTTTTATGACATCGTTAAAAAAAAATTATTCATGGATTTAATTTAAATTTACATTTTTTGTATAATTGAATGCCATTGATTTAATGAATTCATACCGACTTAACTCTCCTCTGTTGTACTTTTCAATTGTTTTTTCGTTTTTTAATTGACGTTCTCTTACTTTTGTGTCTTTGGGAAAGTATTGTAAGAGGATACTATTTAATTTAACATAAACATCAGTTTGGATTTCTTGTACCACAGTCAACCAGATATGAATTGGTGGAGAATTACTATAAAAACTTTTGTTAAAAAATGAGTGAAAGGATTCGCATACATTTTTTATCGTATCCATATCAAATTCGTTAAATTATATTATAATATATATGTATATTGTATATAAATATTATATTACATCAATTATATTTGCGATCTAGATATTGTTATCGGTCGGGCCGGTCTAGTGCACCGAAGGGTTTTTGATTGTTATTAATATAGTCAGTCGATAAATTTTGAGACAGTGGTTTACAAAATGTAAAACTTGAAACCGTAGGCGAAAAGAATACAATTATTATTTGTAGGCGAAAAGAGGAAACTATATTTTCATTTTTGGTCGAAAAGAGGACGTGGGCAAAAAGAGGAAGGTCATTTTTGGGCGAAAGGAGTACCGCCCTGATCACCGACATCATCAGGGTCGGCAACTGCCGATTGCTCCGGTAGAACTGGTGGTGCCGGGCCATTGCCGGCTGGTACATGCGTTTGCGATTGTCACCAACAGGTTATTCGGGTCCTGCCGGTTGGTCAGCTTTCGGCAACGTTAGGCCCTTATCGGGGAATTTATCGATTCCGCCGTTTTGATATCGATTCCGCCGATCATTTGTTTATATTGATTGCGCCGAATATTTATTTATGTATATAAGCTTATAACTTATATATTATAATATTAAAACATTTTCGGATTTTGTAAATACATAATAATATTGTTTCCTGCAGACGTCTCTTTTTGGTGATCCCTACAAATTTTATTATTAGCTCAGCTGTAAACTTTGATTGATTATTTTAATATAAGTAAGATTGGTATATTATCATTGGTATAAAAAAGTTACAAGTTGTATTACAATTTTTATGTTTTCGTTTTTCGTGTTCAATATAACATGATACCTACTTATACATAATATATACATGATATATATAGTATGTATAATGTAATGTGTATATAGTGATGTTACATGTATATATATTTTCGACGGAATCGATATATAAAAATATTCGGCGCAATCGATAGGTTTCTTACAGGTAAAAAGACCTTTTCGGCGGAGTCGATATACGCCCCCTTTTCGGTCTCGTCGCGATCCTGGGCTCGTGCTGCGGCGACAGTTACTGCCTGCGGTTGGCTCGCCGTCGACACGTTCACCGTGTGCCGCTTGTCGCTATAGTCCTTGGACTGGTCATGAAACTCGTGCACCGATCAGCTGCGGATCACCGATTAACGAGTAGGAAAAAATAATATATCCACACGAAAACACGGCAGCGCAAAGGTGAAATGAAAGTGCTAGTCGTGCGCGGTCGGCCGGCAGTATTTTTCGGGACGCTCGTGTGTTCGCATCGATTTTCAGCGGCGGCGATGGGAGATGATATATCCGTACGGACGCGGAGCCGATTGTCACACCACATTTCGTTCCTCCCACGAGAACGGATGTCTAAAGTTGTAAAATATTATTATAACCGCCGTTTACGTCGATGAACACACGGTCATGTTTTATCCGCACACCGACTCCCTCTTTCGCGTTGAACGTATTGGCGAAGCGTCTCCCAGCCGACACCAGTGGGTACGTATATGCTATATGACATATGTACGTATATGCACGTACCGACTCCCGCAATCGGCACAACATTTTTCTTCCCATTTACAAATTAAAAACGTTGATTCACACATGGACCAAGGTTTTAGTTTTACATATTATACAAATCACTTGCCCGATCGAAGCTGCAATATTATCATGGCTTGTGCGTATAGAACACGATTGTAAATAGTGAATATATCCACATCCGTGGTATATTAAAGGCTTGTCCATAATCCCCTTGTGGTAGAGCAGTAAAGCCATATTTCCTCGCAACAACATTCGAGTTGGTGAGCGAATCCAGTAGGCGTAGCGAGCCACCATATATGACCTTATCATCATCCGTTGTTCAAATTTTTAAAAATTGGAAACATTCCGGAACAATAAAATTTAATAAAAGAGAGGTGCTTACAGCACCAGTCTGTGAATAAAATCCATTATCGCAATAGAACGCGATGCGGTCACTAAATAGACGGCAACGTCACACACCCAGAGCCGATACGGTATCATCCGTTTTGCGACTTCACCAATATCAACATTACTATCATACCCTGTTGCAGTATTGTGGTCTCAACGTAAGCCTAACATCATTGAAGATATTATTCTCTAGTACAGGCAAGTCAAACTCAAAGTATCAAGTGGGCCAAATATATTGAATAATTTAATACGCGGCCCACACATAACCAAGTAACGAAAAAAAAAAATTTGTATATTTCAATTTTATTCTTTACAAACACAACCAGTACAAATAAATTCAAATATATATAAATATATAATTTTTTTTTCCAATAATATTTTTAGCCATGGGCCACAAAAAAATAAGCTGCGGGCCGCGTGTTTGACATGCCTGCTCCAGTATATACTGTAATAAAGTTCGGATTAACGTTTTAGTAAGCTTTATTCAAAATCGAAAATTACAACTTCAAATTTTAATATTTCTTTATCGAATGATGGAAAAACGACGTAAGAATATTAATAGAACATTAGCTAATTATTACTTCATAATACATTTTTTTTAAAATTACATCATTTTTCATTGATTTTTGGACACGTGAGTACATCAAGTACATCAATACTCCTTACTTCAATCATTGAATTCCTCAAATATATCCAGTCGTTTCAAACATGAAAATTATAGATAATGATAACAATTCAAACAAATGTTTATTGATAATATTTCTTTTTTTGATTTTTGTCATTAAATATCAGTTTAACAGGAAACTCCATATTATCAGATACAAAAAAAGACCTTGGGATGATCTATCCCCCTAAATCTATGACCGCGGCCACCTGGCAAGCGCAGCGCTTCGACGGCCGCCAAGCGCACCGCCTCGGCGTCCCCGGACGACTGTGCGTTGGCCGCCAGGCGCAGTGCCACGTCGGCCGCGGACCACTTGGTCGTGGACAACCGAAGCCAGGCCGAGTTCAAATCGCACCTCCCCGGGTGGCCAGAGCGGTCGGCGTCCCGTCGCCGTCCTGGCCGGACCTCGCGCTGCGGCCGACACGGACCGCGGCCGGCCACCGACGACGGCTGCAGCGTAGTCGAGTTGTTCGAGCCACGTTGTTCCGTGGCCGTGGCCCCTTTCCGCTCACCAGCTACCATCGCCGCCGTCTTGGCCACCGTGGACGCGCTGTTGTAGCAGACCGTCGTTGTCGCGTTCGGTTCCCGCACCGTGTTGGCCGCCCACGGTTTCGTCCATTCAGCCGAATTACGTTCACGGTTCATCTTCGGCGGACTTAAACTGCGAAGAGTCGAAACAATCGTAGTCCTCCGTTCACTCGAATCGCTGGACGTGAAATCCGCACCTATTTAGCGTTTCTACTCGGCAATATTTTAAAAACGATACACTATAATGTATTAAACAAATAATCAAATAACCATCGCAGCCACATCCAAATATCGGTTGTTATAATAATATATTGTTATTGTATATTTATATATTTATATATTGTTGTTATAATAGTCACGACACGGATTTTAATTGCAAGATCTATCGAGAAACAGCGGGGCGTAGACGGGGGAGTTTGGAGGTTTAACCAACCCCCTCTCCACCATTGCTTATTTTGTGTAGCATTTGTGTGATGTACGGTGTACTTACACCAGTGTTCGGAACGTTCACTTAAAAATTGAACTCGTTCACGTTCACGTTCATTTTTTTCGAGACGAACGCGGTCATTCAAATTTTTTATTAAATATTTATGTATCACATTATACACTTACAAAACATACAATTTTATTTATGCATTTTTGTACTTATACATTTCAACTTGTTTTTAAATGTTCCTTTAATTAGTGTTCATAAACAAGTTCTAAACAAAAAAATGAATGCATTAAATGTTGCTTATTTATAAAATAAATTGTTTCCATTCGAATTAGACATCAATCATACTTTTAAATAATATTATAATAGAAGAAACTTATGGTGCTGTTACTATTCCCCTGCAGGAACATTAGAGTGTACCTGAAATTGTGCACCTAAATTATATTAATAATAAGTATAT